>CANTUR010001086.1:0-143467 GCA_947683625.1 Mallotus nudiflorus
TATTTTCTCTTGAGGCAAAATATCAATTCATATGGTTCTTCTTGTACTTGCAGTGGATGATCATACTCAAACAGGTTACTTCACCACCCAAGGATTTGAATTATCACGTGAATCAAGGGCACAGGCTGACTTGAAATTCACCTATGTGGTATCATGCCAAATTTATGGGCAACAAAAGCAACGGAAAGATAAAGAGGCTGCTGATATTGCTCTTTTGTTGCAGCGGTACAAGTTTTTTAATTATTTCTTTGCTTTCTAGAATTGATTTTTCTAATTATCTAACATTTTACTTTGAATTATGTTTACATTGTAAATGGAATACTGTTTTTGTTGGCATAATATATTGAATTTTTAACTAGTGAGGAAGTACACACAGACCTTATCATCTCAAACGTTCAGGTCAATATTTAGATTTCACTATGTGTAGGGACTGCAAGGATTGTTGTCAATTGCATCTTTTTTGGCATGTCTAACACATTGATAAATTGTAATACTGGCCTGAGGAGTTTAGTTATGATGAGCTGAAGTGAAGCCTGTAGTAATTTTTTTTTTTGTCCTTGGATCATGTGATTACGCAAGAAACCTATCTAAAGTTCATATTACAATTACAGGCTTTTTTTTTCCCCACATTAGTTTACTTGATAATCAAAATTGATGGTTGATGGCAAGGTTGTTTAGTGGTGAAGCTATTATTGTGAAATCTCTTGTTAGGCCTGTTCTGACAAACCTTGTGTTTTATGAATAAGCATTTTTACCATGACATATATAAGTCAATTTTATATAGTTGCACATATACAGACGAGATTAAAAGCAGAAAGGATGCCAATAAGAACAGAACATTTTGCTTGGATTGACTAAACAATATTAACATTTTTGCTTGGATTGGCTTAAACAATATTTTTACTTCTGTTGAGCTACCAGCATTTCTCACTATTAATTATAAATTCAACCATGCAATGCGAAGTCTAGAATATTCCTTCCAATGGGATCACTAAGAACCAGAAAAATATTATAACTATCCCTCATATCTCTTCTCTGAATATGAACCACATCCTGAAGGTTTTTCTTATTACTGCCCCTCTGTGAAAACCCTCCCGTTCTTGAAGTTTGAAGTGCATAACATCATCTCTAAGTATGAGCTACAGCCTAAATTCATGTTCTCTTGTACATTATATAGTGATCTCAAGCATCCTTTTTCTGGGGCTATGAGAGAAGGTCATTGATGGCTTGAGGAAGTGGTTGGAAGGCAGACCTTTGTTTTTCTATGTTTTAAAGCTTACTTGAGGATGAGACAAATTTATGAATTGGAAGAAGTGAAAGAGTGTATGGTAGCAAAATGTAAAATCAGTATCTTGTGAGACCAGCTTTGACAAATTGACAAGTTAAATAGTAGTGTCCTCAAATTCACGAATTTTCTGTTTAGCTTTGGAAGGTTTTAGAATGAAAATGGGAAATTTGTGATTGAAAACTGATTCAGTAAGACTTTTTCCTCAGCTTTGTGCCTATAAATCTTGAGACTAAATTGTATGATATCAGGACGCAGGATTTTGTAATTTATATTTTAAGGTTCTCTTTTGTGATTACTTACTTCAGTTTCTGCTTTTAGAAATGAGGCCCTTCGAGTTGCATTCATACATGTGGAAGAGAGTGGAGCTGCTGCCGATGGAAAGGTTTCTAAGGAATTTTATTCAAAGCTTGTTAAAGCTGATATACATGGAAAAGATCAGGTAGAAAATTGCCTTCGTTCAACTGTATTTTGTCCAGAGTTTTGATTTCCTGCACAAAAGAACAGAAAAAAGTTTTCAATTTTCAACTATTTTTATACTATATACACTTTTTATCATGCACCATTGCATTTGCTGCCGAGTGTGATTTTCTTCGAAATGCAAATATAATAAAAACAGAATTGATTGCTGCTGATGGACTGAGCAATGATGTTTTTCAAATATTTTCGTGTTGCATTAAGCACTGCTCCTGGAGAATGGCCTTTACTGTGGAGGAGAAATAGTTGAAATTTTTGAAGTGTTCATAAATTTTTTCTTCACAAGATTTCGAGGTGGTTGAAACCCATATGATTGCAGTTCTGTTTTTGGCTGCTTGACAATCTCCGCTACTTATGGTTTCACAAATTAATTCAATCAAATTATTTTGCACAGTTGTGTTTTGAAGCATTAACTTTCCTTGTATCTGTCATGGTCCTTTTCTTACTAGCACTGTTAAATTATTCTCTGGTGTTACTTTTTACTTGTTGCATTATGAGAGTAATTTATGAATATTTTCTTCATTTGGGCTCTGCTTTATACATGCAGCATTTATGTGCTCTTTTTATTTACATTTAGGAAATATTTTCAATCAAACTTCCTGGAGACCCAAAGCTTGGAGAAGGGAAGCCTGAGAACCAAAACCATGCTATTATTTTCACACGTGGAGAAGCTATTCAAACTATTGACATGAATCAGGTTATATCTGTGCCCTATCTATATATGCTAGTGTACTGCTTATGTTGCTTCTGTTCTCAGTTCTTTACTGACATTTGGCAACATTGTGGAATTAACCAAGTAAATTTATTCTTTGGCTTGCAATGTTAATGTCTTGAAGCCTTCACTTGTGTTTTTATTGCTGTTGGATGCTTTGGAGATATTGTTGGGAACTTTCCTTGCTATATCAACCTCTTATTCTTATTATTGCATTTTTTCCCATAAATTTTGCCCATGATGGTTAATGGCGGCTGTGCTTATTGATTGAGGACCAGTTGGGGGTTTTTCAAAGTTGCTAACTTTTGTAATCTTTAGTTCAGTTTTGTTGTATAATCATCATTAAAGCAGAGTTAGCCAGTGGTTTAGTTTTGTACATGATGATTCTTGGAGTTGGAATTTTTCTGTTGGCAACCCTTTGTTATGGTATGCTCTGCTTAGTTTTTCATAGTGATTATTAACAATACCTCATACACTGTGAGAAGCTGAGGGCTTCTGATATCATCTCAAACATGTGGAGTTAAAATCATTTCAGTGTAGTAGTAAGTGGAGAATAAATCCTTGACATCTTCTTGCAATCTCTTTTAAGTTGCCTGGTATTTGTACTTTTGTAAATTTGAAGCTGATTATGTCATGCTGATTTTTCAATAGAATTGATTAAGGCAAAGGCATCTGGTAGTATAACAAAAAATATTTATTATGTTTCTGATAATATGAGATGTGTGTTTGATCTATATAGTAGATGTGCAAAATTTGACAGACATGCTGGAGCATAATAGTGAACCTTCTCAGAACTATTAAGGTCGTTTTACTCAGAAAATGAGTAATAATTGTGCATTTACAATTATTTTTAGTGTTGGCTGATGGGATTTGAATACATTGTATCTCATATATACATACATACATACATATATATATATATATATATATAAATATATATATATATCTATATCTATATATATATATATATATGGGACGTTAAAATACTTAAAAATGTTTCTTTTTGTTCTTTTATGTGTTGGCTGATGGGATTTGAATACTCAATATTTATATGGTACTGTGGGATTTGAATGGTTTAAAAGTGAAAATGGACTTTGCCCATCCCTTAGCTGATGGTTTTGCTATTTTAAGGCCTCTTGGCAGATTTTGCTTGTAGTATTCTTAATTTCACCACTTATTTTCAGTTTCTTTTCCTATGTAGGAATCTGATCCATTTGGGTTCTTTATTCTTTACTGTCCAAAGAATTGTTTGGAAATACTAGTGGTTTTTAAGATTTTTTTGGTTGCAAATGGTATTATGCAATCTCATGTATATGCCTTTTTATAGGACAACTACCTTGAAGAGGCAATGAAAATGAGAAATCTTCTTGAGGAATTTCATGGTAAACATGGCATTCGACCTCCCACCATTCTCGGAGTAAGAGAGAATGTTTTCACAGGAAGGTTTGTAATGTATAATTGGCTGATGTGGGTTTTGTTGCTTTGATGATCTTCCTGCTCATTGTTCTAAATTTGTTTATGTAGTGTCTCGTCTTTAGCCTGGTTCATGTCCAACCAAGAGACTAGTTTTGTAACATTGGCTCAACGTGTCTTAGCAAGTCCTCTCAAGTGAGTAGTCCATGACCTTCTCGTGTTTGTTTTGTGCATGTGGTAATTTACCAATTGCTGTTGTTTTAGTGATTGAATTATGGTTTACTGCTATTATTAAAAAGTGTCTGCAAGGACAACAAAGATGACTCATAAATAGTGAATTGCACATAGGGCATTTTTCTGACAAACAAGCCTTTCAAGATTGCCTCTTTGCCCTGCTATACAATCCCACTAAGTGCAATTTTTTTGTATTGCAGTTGTGTTGTTTTGCATAAATTGCATATATGGTTTCAGATGGTATTGCGGTTGTGTTGTTTTGCATAAATTGCACATAGGGCTTGAGATGGTATTGCGGTTGTGTTGTTTCGCATAAATTGGGTAACAACTTTTTTGTTTTAATTTGAAATACAAGAATAATAACTAGATTAATGATATCATGTCACATGTAATTTAGAAATGCCTTGCATAGTTTTACCTGTGCTGTTGGACATGGAAGTTTTTGTCTAGAGGCTATTGGTTGCTATGTGAAATTTCACACATGGTGGTAGCATGCTTTCTAAAACATCTGTTAAAGTATTTTACAATCTATTCATACTAAATTACACCTTAAATCAAATACTTATCTGTAAAATTTAATGCAACTTAGGCTTTGTTCTAAGCTAGCTAGAGTCAGTGATTTAAATCAAATAGCTATTGGTTGCTATGTGAAATTTCACACATGGTGGTAGCATGCTTTCTAAAACAACTGTTAAAGTATTTTACAATCTATTCATACTGAATTACACCTTAAATCAAATACTTATCTGTAAAATTTAATGCAACTTAGGCTTTGTTCTAAGCTAGCTAGAGTCAGTGGTATGGATTCTTTTTCTTCATTCTATGAAATCATGGCCTTTATCTTTCTACTACATTATGGGTGCATAAATGGGCAAAACTTATATGATGCTAATTCTGTGTGTTCTTTGGAGGCAACAGTAATTATTTTGTGGCAAATCCATAGTGATCAAAATATTCACCTTTAGCATTAATTTGTGGGTTTGGCTATTGGCAGACTTTTTCTCTGTTGGTTGAGAAATTTTGTTGTCTAAAACTTTTCAATTTAATTTTTTTTTTTTTTTAAAAATATGTGCAGCTGCATGCTATGTTCGTGCCTATAGCTGTGCCTTTGTTTTTTCATTTCATGATATTATGTCAGTAGGAGCTTTGCTATTAAGTTCTTTATTTGATGAGCATATTCTCTTCCATTATGATAAATCCTGCAGAGTCCGCATGCATTATGGCCATCCAGATGTTTTTGATCGAATATTTCATATAACTCGAGGTGGCATTAGCAAGGCGTCACGTGTAATTAATATTAGTGAAGATATATTTGCAGGTAAGCTTTGAGGACAATAACGATATTTGTTTTATCTCCGTCTCCAACCCCTACCCTCTTTTTCCTCCTCCTATAGCTCATTGGTTTCATAGTTCATTCTTGGAATCCGCTCTTTGTTAATGACTATGCATATGAAACATATGGAAATTTTACTCAAGTCATTGATTGTAGGCTTGTGTGAATAAACCCATCATTTGGTGATGCATTGGATCTAAACTGAGGCAACCTTAGCTCAATTTTTGCCTTTTGCTTTGCGAAAAATTATGCATATAAATTTTGGTTTTGCAATGGAAATGTGGTAACAAGAAAGTATATGTGGTGAATATATGGATTTTACTTGGAAGGGAAAAAGTTAAAAGCAAAGACAACCAATGGAAGCTTCTTTTCTTTTATAATGGCAAAATGCAAATAAAATACAAGGATTAAAGCAATCTTCCCTGGCAATTAAAAGAAGAGGAGTAAATTAAGTGAACATGTCATGACTTGACTATACGTCACAAAGACTCATAAGCTGCTGTTTCCTTTTCTAGCAATCTAAATCATGGATTCATTATTTTCCTTTAACATTTTGATAATAAATGCTCAAACTTTGTTATCCTCAACTCAATTCTTACCTTTATAATTGGTTCAATCTTTTATTAGCTGCCCTAATGGTTTTTCTTTCCTTGTCAATGGTTGATGAATAAATTAGGATCTGTACTGTATCTGTGCATTATCTTAAAAACCCGTTATGGTAGAAAATTTATGTGTTAGCATATGTTAGATGGTAGAGTGGGCTTGTACACGTTTTTTTTGCCTAATTTTTGTGATACTAAATAAAATGCTGCAGGGTTTAACTCCACATTAAGGCAGGGGAATATTACTCACCATGAATACATCCAGGTTCACGTTCTAGTTCATGTTATTTACCTATATTTTTGGAACTTCTATTCCTCCTAGTTTCTCAGTAGATTCCTTCTTGCAGGTTGGAAAGGGACGAGATGTTGGGCTGAATCAGATTGCCCTTTTTGAGGGGAAGGTGGCTGGAGGAAATGGTGAGCAGGTCCTAAGCAGGGATGTGTATAGGCTTGGGCAGCTTTTTGATTTCTTCAGAATGCTCTCTTTCTACTTCACAACTGTTGGATACTATGTGTGCACAATGGTATGGTTGTTTGATGAACATAAGTCTCACATCAAATAATTTTATGGCATTTACGTAACAGATTTCTTTATCTGACAAAAATTGTTTCTAATACAGATGACTGTCCTCACAGTTTACATTTTTCTATATGGGAGAGTTTACCTGGTAATTTAACTTCCCCTACTTTCTCCCCTCTTTAGTTTTATCACCTTGTCCTACTTGATTTTTATTTTGAGTTCCAATTTGCATTTTTTTTGCCCTCACTTTAGTTTATAGTGGTCAAGTAAGTTCATGATTGATTATTGGTAAAGTCAGATGGGCACAATTTGCTTTAGGGAATTTGGGAATGATTTTGTCAATCAAAATTCTTGTGATTGACATTAACCTCCTTAGAAATTTAATATGAATCTTTTCAGTTCATTTCTTTCAAGTATTTTTTCAAAAACTGATGGTGAAGTTGGTACTTTTCCTCAACTTGTATGTGGACTACAACAGACTCTTGTCCTTAATTTGCTGATTCACCGTTAGGGTTAACCATGACAGCAAATTAACAATTTTGCAGGAACATAAATTGAAAACAATGTTACACAGGCAAAAAGTTCCCCAGTACAACTAGCATATTGTATATATTATCACATAAGTGTTCCTGTAATAAGAATGCTATTAGGAAATTATTCTCTTTAAGAGGATAGATTATTGTCATTTGCTTTAAGCGTCCATTTGGCTTTACTGTTCCAATTTTTGTCTTGTATGGCTTTATCAAAGCGTATTTGTTGATATGCTGCCAACTCTTCCAGGCTTTCTCTGGACTTGACAGTGAAATTGCAACAGAAGCAAAATTGTCTGGTAATACAGCTCTAGATGCTGTTTTGAACACACAATTCCTGGTCCAGATTGGCGTTTTTACTGCAGTACCAATGATAATGGGCTTTATACTTGAACTGGGGTTGCTGAAGGTTAGCCCATGTGATTTTTTTTTTTCATTGTATTGCTTAGATCAATATCCCTTGAATGATGATATAAGCAAATTTCTTTCCTTCTACAAATTGACACTTATTGTCATTAGTTTAGCTAAGCCTATGTACCTATTTTATCTTTCATCAAAATTTATTTTTATAGTTGGATACTGAGTATAGTTATATCATCAATGCATCGCTTCAATGGTAAAATTTATGCAATTGCAGGCTGTCTTTAGCTTCATTACAATGCAGCTTCAGTTGTGTTCGGTGTTCTTCACATTTTCTTTGGGAACTAGGACTCATTATTTTGGACGTACTATCCTTCATGGAGGTGCAAAGGTATTTCTTTCTCACACATTCATTTGCAAGACTTATGCTTTTCTGTTTAGGAAATTAATATGCATCTTAAATTCTAATCAACAGTACAGAGCAACTGGTAGAGGCTTTGTGGTCCGTCACATCAAGTTTGCTGAGAATTATAGACTTTACTCGAGAAGTCATTTTGTTAAAGCGTAAGTAGCGTCTACATGCCCCTTTAAGGGGAAAAAAAAAGTGGTCTCTGCATGATCAATTGTGGAGTTTGTTTCTCCAATACCTATCTCTTCCTTATTTTGTTATTTATTTATTTGCTTTTGAGAAAGGTTCGTTTCATTTAAATCAAGTGACAAGTTCATATTACACGCAGGCTTGAAGTGGCACTGCTTCTCATAGTTTACATTGCCTACGGGTACACAGATGGTGGTGCTGTGTCTTTTGTTTTGTTGACACTTAGCAGCTGGTTTCTTGTCATTTCATGGCTTTTTGCTCCATACATATTCAATCCTTCAGGTTTTGAATGGCAAAAGTAAGCTTCCATTCTTATTTGTCAGTTTTTCAAGCTTTTGATCTGAAATGGTTGAATTCTGCATATAACATCTTGCAAAAAACTTGTTTGTTTTTATGTGGTAAACTGTCTTCTGAATCTGATGTTATCATTCTGTGAAAACAGGACGGTTGAAGATTTTGATGATTGGACCAGTTGGCTTTTGTATAAAGGTGGGGTAGGTGTCAAAGGAGACGATAGCTGGGAATCATGGTGGAATGAAGAACAGGTGGTGTCTCTATTCTGATGCTGTAATTTTTTTCATTCTTCAGTTTATAGAAGATAATCCTGATGTTATAAATGATAAAATGTGCAACAGTTTGCATTTTTGTGGGGACTTTTGTTATTTTTTCTTTGAAGTTCGTTGTTGCTGGAGCTTAATTTTTGCCATCTGAAAATGGATAATATTTTGACCTTCTAGGGCTTCTCTTTCTTTTTATATTTCCCATCTAAAGTAATTGCCATTGTATGTATGTGCATGTTACTCATCATTCTAGCAGGTCAGAGATTTTGCTCTGAAAATTGTCTTCTCTTGTCTGTTGAACCTGTTCCTCTTAATGCTTGCCTCATTTCATCTTTTGGCAATTCTTTTTGTGATTATTAATCTGTCCAAATTTCAGATGCATATCCAAACTTTGAGAGGTCGCATATTGGAAACCATATTGAGCTTACGGTTCTTGTGTTTCAATATGGTATCGTATACAAACTCAATCTGACAGGAAAGGGACACGTCTCTTGTGGTAATCTTCTTGTCCTTTGCTCTGTGTTTTCTGTTTCAATTTGTCAATTTGTTCGTTTCATTTCTGGAGATCATTTTACTCAATAGCTTACATAACAATGGGAATTCACCTTTCTATCATAACTTTGTATTGTGATTCTTAATGGGATTCACCTTCCTATCGTATTGCGACTCTTATTTTGCCTTGGAACTTGAACTGGAAGGTAAAAGTTTTTGTTGTTTTTTCAAATTACCCAAGGAAAAATAAAAAGGAAGAATAGAATTAAGGAATACATGTACTAATTGTCTTTCTTTCTGTTTCATAACCTATGGGGGAATGCACTATGACTTGAGTAATTTAGATTTAGACTGTATGGCTTTCTGGCTCCTGATGACAATTTTTTTTTTTGGTCTAGATTTATGGCTTCTCCTGGATTGTATTGATTTTTATCATCATGGTTTTTAAGGTTTGTACAATTTAGTTTCAGCATATCTCCATCATCTGCTTGCATGTTTATTGTTATGATGATACTGATCTCGTATTCTCACTTTTTCTGGTAGATCTTTACCCACAGCCCTAAGAAATCTTCCAGCATCATTGAGAAATACGTCAACTTTCAGCTGTTCATGCGATTCATGCAAGGAGTCTCGGCAATAGGACTAGTGGCAGCACTTTGTCTTGTGGTTGCCTTCACCAAACTGACAATTGCAGACCTATTTGCAAGCATTCTGGCATTTATTCCTACAGGATGGCTCATACTATGTGTAAGTTGCTCTGTTCAGTTTCATGTAATACCATGTGGAAAAAGCATATTGCATGTGTTTGAATTTCTGATTTATAGCCATGCCAAAGTGGAATTGACAAGCAACAATAAGGACACATGTTGCTAGCGTGCTTGAGAATGAGTTTAAAACAATTTTGAGAAGCAAGTTTTGCAAAAATCTGTGTGGTAGCAGGTGAATGCAAAAGGATGTATAATGTCCTAACATACTATTTCCTGCTTTCTTGTCCTTTGGGTGGTTTGTTAAGGAGGGATTTAGGCTTAAATGAACACACCCTGCTGTTCAAAGCCGAGAAAAAAAGTGGAAGAACAAATCTTAATTTTTACATGAATAAGATAGCATGGGTGTTGAGAGGACTACTTTGTTAGCTAATCCCTTTGAATGAACTGTGATTTCTTTGAGAAGCATGAACATGCTGAATTTTTTTTGAACCAACTTTCTAGCTGCATTTATGTGAACCTAGTTCACTGACCTAAGCATCGTGCAAATAATACTATCCTCCGACTGACGTGTATCCTTGATGATTCTACTGTAACAGTTGGCTGTCACTTGGAAAAGGTTTGTATGGAGTTTAGGCTTGTGGGATTCGGTGCGGGAGTTTGCCAGGATGTATGATGCTGGGATGGGCATGATTATTTTTGCCCCAATTGCTTTCTTATCATGGTTTCCATTCGTTTCTACCTTTCAGTCTCGCCTTCTATTTAACCAGGCATTCAGCCGTGGGCTGGAGATCTCTCTTATCCTTGCTGGAAACAAAGCAAATGTTGATGTATGATAAATTTTTTAGTTGTAGATGTTAGATGGGTGCTGCCGTTTTTTTTTTTTTTTTTTTTTAATTATTATTGTTAATAGGATAATACGGCTGTACGTGATGTTTGTACAGAATGTAGCTGTAGAAAGAGAATTAGGAAATCGGCTTATGTTCTGGGTTACTCTTTTCATGATATTTGATTATATTGACCTTCGAGGTGGTTTTACTGTCTCTTAACTAGATTTTGTTCCCGGTACATCTATTAGCAGAAATCAGAGATGTTGTATCTGAGACTTAAAAATGTATTGACGTGAAAGTTCCGAGATATATGGAAGCAAATGCGGCGAAAGTTGGTTTTCCGCTTAAAATTTGCTCGGTTTGATGTGTATTTATGGCCCGTCTTATGGTTCTGCAGTTTTAAATCGTAATCAAAACCTCGAAGTCCCTCCTGTCCTAATCTTTTCTCTAACTTGAACTGAAATCAAATTTGAACCGTAATTATGAAAAACATAAAAAGTAGCAGCATGCTGTGACACATTGTAATCAACGGGAAATCAAGATCAGAACTTGTACGTGGTCAACACTTTAGGGAGGTTGCCAATCCGATTCTGCTCATTTTAGCCGTTTCATTACGTACCAGGTAGATTAGTCCTAATGAAAGGTTAATATACAGATATATTTCCGAATCCTGACGATATATTGATAATTTTTAATTTTTAATAATACACACACGAGCAGAATAAAGTACAAAATACAGTTCAATGACAATCGAAGGGCTCACGAATCGTAGCAGGGGCGTTTGCTTCGTCTAGGAGCCTTCTGCTGGTTCAACTGAGATTCTTGCACCTTTAGCCTTGCTGAGCTAGGTAAACTGTAGGCTGGGAACCCATCGCCTTCCTTTAGCAACCCAAAAAAAAAAAGTGAAAAGCGAAAAAAAGTTCTGGCCGTTTGCGTATCGATTTTAATTAACAGGCAGCATAAACAGAGAGAGCAGGTAAATGACATAAAACAAGAGAATTTACATATCCCATTTCCACTTTTGATTTGTAATAACACAACGCATGATAAAACATATAATGCCACCGTTTGAAAAGCTTGTGGCTGGAAGGAGTGAAGGATAAATTAAAAGATCCACGCTTCGCTAAGAAAACTTAAAATCCTGTGTGTAGTTGATCCTAAAGAGCTAGATTGATTGATTGAAGCAAAAAAATTCTACAGAGACTGCTTAATTGCAGCATCACTTCCATTTCCACTTTCGGCCATTCTGGCCTCTTCTCTAGCTCTAGAGTCGCCATAGGGCGTACTACCCAGATCATCGGCAGAACCTGTTGATGGAGCTGGTTGTGTAGGATGGTCAAATTTGCAAGCAGGTCCAAACTTGCAAATACCATAGCGGCTGTAGTATGAGCAGACATTTTGACCCTGTATTTCAAAGACAAATACATCATTAAGCAAAGCTAAAATGCAATTTGTGCCACTAATATTAGTATCTCAAGCATATGCAATGTCGTAAAAAGAATTACTTCCTGGAGGCTACTTTAGTAAAGGTTTACTATTCACCTGGGAGAATTGTCATGTGAATATTATTGGTAGATAGAAATTCCATGGCTATTCAAATACAGCAAAAGAATGTAAATTATATTCTGGAAACTTTACCAGAATCAAAACAGGGCAGTTGTATTGTAGAGATGTTACTTCTGATATCACTTTTGCATCCAATAAATTAGTAAGAAATCAAATACAAAAACGTCGTCACTGTATCATGGAAAAATATAGACTACTGATCCACTACACTTTCTCTTAAAGAAATAGGAAGATGATAGTCCTTAAAGTTATGTATGAAGCTTATCATCCTTTATGAGAGACATGCAATGAGGAAGAATGAACTTACAGGCCTCAGGGGCAGGCCCTTGTCACTAAGAGCACATGGAGATAACTTTGGAATGTGAATCTTTGGATGATGATATTTGCAGTTAGACCTAAACTTACAGTCCCCGGTTTTCATGTAATAACTGCAATCTGGTTGACCAGGTCGTTCTGGGAATTCATCAACTGGCATCTGCTGCTGATGTGCATAGACATTGGTATCAGTAGCTGGATTGCTTATTACATATGCTGCAGGTTGGTGTATACTCCTTTCGGGTTGATACATGGGAGCCTTGACAAGCAACAAAATAATGAAATTAGTGGGAAAATGGTTTTGATACCAAGTTTTTACATGCAATTTTGACAGAAAGGTAAACTAATATACGTGCAACAACATTGATCTAGAAGTTTAAAGCACTATTCTAATTGAACTCAATTACTGTTTTAATTGAAAACATAAATGTCAGACTTATCATAGCATGGCAACAAATTGCCTTCAGTGCTAATTTTAGCCATTGTTCTCAATGCAAAAGACACTAAAATTGGCATGCAACTGAACCTAATAATCCACCAGTCAATGAGCTATAGAGACAGACAACATAAGACCATGCAGTAAATACATCTATTGTATCATATCATAAAAAATGCAAAAGAAATGAGGACTTACTTTAATAGGTGTAGACAACAAAAACAGGGAAACAGTACCATCGAGAAGAGAATAATATACCTGATATCCATTCCATTCTGGACTTTGTGAAGGAACCCCTTGAGTTGGCGGAAACATCATTGGCACAAAGGGAGGAGTCTCATTTAGTCCTCTAGGTGAAGACCAAGATGCTATGCTTGATTGTGATGAATTTTGTAAGGTAGCAGATCCACCATTATTGAATGCTGATGGCAAGTCATTTCCTCCCACAGCAGTGGGATCTGGATGATTAAACCGGCAGTTAGATCCATACTTGCAGGAGCCGTTACGCATATAATACGGGCATTCTCTCTCCCCCTGTGATTCATGATTTACATTAAGATTTTCAGTAAACGTCATTTAGACATAGATTGTGGTCACAAGTATGTGCAAAGAAATGTAAAACAATTTCAAATGTGGAGCATAGATACCGGTCGAATTGGCAAGCCCAGAAAGTTAAGTTCCAATGCAGGAATCACTGTTGTTTTTGCTGGGAGCACTAGAGGTTTTGCTTTAGAGTGATTGTATCTACAAGCTTTTCCATACTTACAGCCCCCTGTCCTTAAGTAATACTGCAGTGAACTCATGAAAGAATTAAACATAGCAGGAACTGCCATTCATTAACCATGCACGTCACATTGACCTAACAAAGAATGTCAACATCTTCCAAAGCCACCTATTATATATTTGCTCTTCTTGGGACAAAATATAAAGCATTCATTACTTATACAAGAAAAATTTAATTGACAAACTACCAAATTCCATGGGTTGCACAAAAGATACACCATATTAACATATCTCAAATTTCTGTGACGTGCATTAAGTTCTATGTAATCAGTGTCAAAATCACAACTTGGACTGTATTTATGCTTTAATTTTAAGGAAGGCCACAGACCAAGATGAGTTGCAAGCGAACCAGAAAAGTTAAAATTACACAGGTTAAACTGAACGAGGATGTTGAGATGACTCAATACACTAATAAATGAAAATCTTGTCCTCGGAAACAATGATCCATAACCAACTTTGGACAAGATTTTACAATCCTATCTTTACTAAATGCACGATCTAGTCAGAAAACAGTAATTAATGATTCAATGAAACAATCAATTGCACAAGAACTGATAATAAAACAATAAAGTAGAATCAACACCACCAATGTAAAAGGACTGCCGGAAAAAGATAACACAATTATGTATTTTACAGTCTTTTTTTTTTTAATTTATTTTATATATTTTTTTGAATTCATAGGTTAATGCAGAAGAAAAAAATGTATATAACCTTGCATTCTGTCTGGCCCGGCCTGTCTGTCCCTTCTTCCCTTTCTTTCACCTTCTCCTTGACAGCCTTTTAAAACGTGAAATTTCAAACAATAGAAATCTATAAGTTAGGGTATTTATCCGGTAACATTATTCCAAAAAATGGATCTTAGAGCATAGAAAACCCAAAAATTCACAACGCTTAGTAAAGAAACAAAAATCAATTCCCTTATTATAATACACTGCCAATTATCATCCCAACCAGTGGAAAAATTAAACCATAGGATTACTTTCCATGAAAACAAAAAAGTGCAACTAATAACAATAGCACAAGCAATGTTTAGCATATTTAATAAAAAAACAAAAGCCACAATCTTTGATAGTTATATATGCTTCCAAACCCAGCAAAGCCCTTATGAAAACCATAAATGACAACAAAATATTCTAAATTGAAAAGAAAAATCCTTACAACTACCAAAACAAGAACCGAGAATGATAACAAACACAAAAAAGCAACAATCTTTAACAAAAAGTTAAATCCAAAGTACATGTAATGTACCAAAAAAATGCATACATAGACAAAAATACCTGAATTTTCCTTCTTACGGGATGATTGAACTTGCAATTAGATCCAAATTTGCAAGTGCCAGTTTTCATATAGTAAGAACAATCTTCAGCTTCAGGTCTCACCGGATATTGATACTGAAGCTGATGCTGCCTTGTATTAATACCATTACTATCACTTCTCTCATCTTTCTTTTCCTCATCATAATCATCACCACCTAACTTCCCATCATAATCAATATGTTCTTCTTCGCCACCATTACTTCCTCCACTGTCAAAGTCACCATCTTGATGCCACCCAATCGAATTGCTCTCTTCCTCACCGTCTCTATCCTCCTCACCTAGCTCTTTCCCTCGGATTTCTTCCTCATTTTCTTTCAAAATGAGCCGATTTTTTAGCTTTTCATGGAGCTCTGCTTCCTTACCGGAGGGTGTATTTGTATCCGGATCGGCATTGGGAGCAGCGGGCGATTGAAGCCCTAAATTAGAGTTTTTATCGCCGGTGTTCGTGATAGAAATTGACTCTCGAGCGTATTCCATCACCTGCAATTCCTACACATTTCAATTTAGGAAAAAAAAAAGAACCCTAATTGCAGCAGCAGGTGCGTAGAGTTTTGAGATAGAGAGGAGGAAGGACAAAATCGGTATTTTGGGAAATGGAGAGGTAGAAAGAAGAGAAAAACGTGTGAAAATATGAATCTGTGAATGGTATATTTTTATAATAGCAAATAGGGACAACAAATAAATTATATAGTTTTTTCAATTAAATTCTATATAAAAAAAAATTATAATTAAATCCTATATATTTCCAAATAATTAATTTTATTTATTATTCTCAATATAAATAATAATTTAAGAAAAACGTAATTTTTATTTTTATTTTTAAAATTATTTTAATTAGTTATATAGTTATTATAGAAGTTAAATAATAGAAGAAATTACAGATAAAAATATTATTTATTTAAAATATTAAAATAATATTTTTTTATAATTTTAGAACTGAAATATATAAAAATTTAATTTTAAAAAATACAAATAAAAAACTGTTTTTACTAATAGCTATAACTAACGAAAATTATTTTTAAATGTAAAAAAAAAAAAATCTTTCCTTGATAACATGTGCTGTTAGTGGAGGCGACTAAGGGTAGATCATGTAAATTTCCAAAAAAAAAAAAAAAATCCTTTAAGTCGCGAGGTCTTTTTGCTAATCCTACCTCACCGGCTTGAGGTGAATGAGTGTCAGCTGTAAAATTGAATCGCACCAAGCAAGAAGAGGAAAATAACGATTGAAAAATTTGTACATTAAAAGGTAAGGCAAACCCGTGTGTGTAAGGCAGCTGCTTTGCCTCTAAGCTGGTTGAACATTTTCTTGCTAATTATCTGTCGTCTGTCAATGACAAGAGAAAATCTGATGAGAGGCTGCTCCGCTCTTCTTCTTCATCCTCTGCTGTTGTCCGCTATTTTTCTCTGCTTGAAGAAGCAGCATCAAAAGATGTTTTTGTGCTTTAATGCAATACAAGAATAACCTTAACGATTGTTTTCAAGATTAATTCAAGCTCTTCGGTATTTGTAACATATTTAAGGATTTTGATGGTTTTTGTTTTGATTGATTGAGAGAAACGGAAATAATTAGGGTGACACTGACGGAGACGGAGAAAAGTTTCTTCTTTTTTTTTTTTTTTACAATAACTGTTGAAAAGTAGGAAATATGCGGCAGTCCTTTTTTCTTCTCTTTTATACTTAAAAAATTAATTTATTTTTTATATTATAATTTTTTTTAACAATTACAATTTTCATTAAATTAAATTAATATGTTATTAGGATATACATTTTGATATGGCTGCCACATTCATCAACTGGTGGAGTCCACTAAGACCATCCCAGCTTTGCTCTTTAAAATAAAAATATATATGAAAAATATATATGTATTAATTAATTAATTTTTATATATAAAAAGAATTTTAATTTTCTATATATAAATAGTCAAATTTACTTTCTAATATATAATTTAAATTTAAAAAATGGATTCAAATTTTATTTTTTACAATCATTTTTTATAATAAAAAATAAGTTGAAAATACTTTACATATAGCTTTTAAAAAGAATAAATTTCTTTAAGCGGTGAGATCTTACTTTCTCATCCATATGGAGTGAGATATGTTTTTTATATTATAAATTTACATATTAAAATTATGGATTATATAATAAAAGATAATAATAATTTTATATTTTATAGAATAATCATTATAAAAAAATTCTTATTTAAAAGTAGTACTTAATGATAAATTATTTTACATAAATAAGAAAAAGAAAATAAAAAAAATTATTTTATTAATGAATTACTGTTATAATACAATACAATGTCAGTCCAACTGAGTTTTTAAAATGGGTAAGGATAGGATACATATATTTTTGGCAACTTTGTTTGCATTATTATTTAACTACTGTCTTTTTTTTTTTTTTTTTTTGAAAGAAACTACTGTCTGAACTGAGAAAGAGATCGAGCAATGCATTATCCTGAACTGAAGAATCTACTCCGCTGGTCCTTTCCTGTCTGAAAAGAATTTAATATATATATATTTTTTTTTTGGGGCATAAAAAGAATATAATTTATTGGAGCATTATATTTATGGCTATAATTCTAAATAAGCTTCAGTTCCCAAACCGAATGCCCAGAGTATCTAAATACCAGCAGAAAGCTGTCAATTTTCTTGGCCCTGGCTATTAAAAAATTTCAGCCTTTCATGTACGACTTTGCGTGCAGAAAGCAAACACAGACAAGACAGCAATTTAAAACAAGAATTCAATAGTGAGATCAATTGGAGATAAATCTGTTTCAAGATCCAAGCAATTTGGTCAGGTTGCAGTAAATAAATGGGCCTAATTAAAGAGCTATCACAGATGAGGAATAATGTTAAATAAGAATTGACAATTACAGGGAAAAATCTAACGACTTGGACCTAGTTCTACCCTGTCAATTGAGCACCAGCTTTGCATTAGCAATGTTAACAAGTACATTTCTCTACATTAATTCCTGTTTTTCTTCACTGAATGACCAGTCTTCCTCTTGTGACGACTGAAATCTGAAACAAATCTGAATGTCTGCCCACAGCCTTCCTCCGCACAAACGTAAGGACGATCACCTGTGTGGACCCGGATGTGTTCCGTCCGTGCCCATGCCCATTTGAAAGTCATCTTGCAGCCCTTCCAGGGGCACTTAAGTGGCCGCTCATCCAGGTGGACCCGGCGGTGCTGCACCAGATATTTGTGAGAGAAGAAAGTCTTACCACACCCCTTCACTGGACAAATATTTTTTTTGTGCAATGCTAGCTCATGTTTCGAGCCAAAGCTCATGGTGCACCCCTCCATATCACACTGAAATTCTGCATCCTGATCTTTATTTTTCACATTCTTCTGCCCCGCCAGTCGCTTCACTGCCAAAACACCCTTCACTTTTTTCTTAATGCTTTGCAGCTTCTCTTTTTTCTTAATGCTTTCCGACTCTTTTGAAGTTTTTGAGGGCCTCTTCCTAAGACGTGTGCTAGGCCCACCCTCTAGCTCCTCTTCAACATGTGACTCCAATAGTCTACTACTCTGCTCACTCTTACCATTCCGATGACGAGGAGTCTCTTGCTTCATTTCCTTCTCTTGTTTGATTGACTTAGGATTTTCTTTCTTTTGTGCTCGAGAGGCCCCCTGTTTAGCATGCTGAATAGTCTTTCGTTTCATTTTTTGTAGGATCCCATATTTCTGCTTGCTTCTGGGTATCCTTCTGTGCTGCTTAGTTGAATTGTCCTCTGAAACTGCATCTTCTGGATCAACAAATTTGGCTTGCTTGCCTCTAGAAGTCCTGCTTGGCTGCCAATAAGTACTGTCCTCTTGTTGATCATCTGAAACATCTTGCTTCTCAAAAAATTTCGTTTGCTTGCCTCTAGTAGTCTTCCTTGGCTGCCAAAATGTATCTTCTTCCCGTAGATCATCTGAAACATCTTCCCTTTCAAAAGAAGTGGCCTGCCTGTGTCGGGAGGTCTTTCTTTGCTGCCAATACGCCCCCTCCAGATCATCTGACACATCCTCCCCCTCTATTAATTTGGCTGGCTTGCCTCTAGGAATCTTTCTTGACTGCCATTGAGCATCATCATCCTGCAAGTCATCTGACAAATCTTCTCTCTCCATGAGTTTAGCCTTCTTGCTTCTAGGAATTCTCCAATGCTTAAGACGAATATCATCTTCCATATCATCTGAAACTGCATCATCACGCTCAACAAATTTTGCCCTTTTGCTTGCAGAAATCCTTCGCTGCTGCTGCCGCCGAAAATTATCCTCCAGAGAATCATCCGAAACTTCATCTTCCCTCCCAACAAATCTAGCTTGCTTGCTTCTAAAAACCCTCATGCGCTGCAGCTGAGTATTGTCATCCAAAAGGTCATCAGAAACCTCACCCTGCCTGTCAACAAATTTGTTTTTCCTACCCCTATGATATCCTGTATGCTGTTGGTAGGTACTGTCCTCCAGCATATCATCTGAAACTTCATCTTCCCTCTCAAAATGTTTCTCCTGGCTGTCTCCAGAAATTCCCCCATTCTGCTGAAGAGAACTGTTTTCCACTGATTCATCTGAAATTACATCCTCGTTCTCAAAATATGCAGTTTGTTTGCTTCTGCAAACCGTCCCCCGTGGCTGATGAGAACTCTCCTCAAGTGAATCATCTGAAACAGCTTCTTCCCTCTCATAAAACTCAGCTTGGTTGTTTCTAGGAATCTTACCACACCACTCATCCAGAGAATCATAAATTTCACTTTTCCTCTGTACATATTTCACTTGCTTGCTTCTAGTTGTAGGAATTCTGCCATGTTTCTTTTGGGTCCCTACTAAAGCATCTGAGACATCATTTTCACTCTCAAAATATTTAACCTGCTTGCTTCTTGGAATTCTTCTATGCTGCTGAGTATTACCTCCTAGTGAATCATCTGAAACTACATCTTCTCTCTCATCAGATTTAGTTTGTTTACTTATATGAATTTTCCCATGCTGCTGACGAGAATCGACCAATGAATCATATGAAACTTCTCTCTCAGCATGTTTATTTTGCTTCCTACTATAAACTTTTGTGTGCTGCTTATGAGAAACATCCTGTTCTAAATCATCTGAAGCTGCATCTTCTGTCTCGGGAGATCTGACTCTGGCTGGCCTACTTGCTACTGTCATTTTCCTCTTCCTCCCAGATCTTATAGCTGCCAAGGTGGTTTCGCTCTTGTGGAAACTGTGTGTCTTTCTCTCAATCTTCTCATCTGGCATCTTCCAGCCACGAGAACTTCCCTCTTGCTCCTGTTCTGGATCTTGATCCTCCAAATCCCTTTTTGATAGGAAAGGATGAACTTGATTTGACATCCAAACTTTCCCACACCATCTGCCTGCCACCACTTTTTTCTGCCTGCTAGACGACCTTCCATATACATTTAACTTTGTGGGAGAGCCAGCTGGAGAAATACGACCAAAAGCCTTGTATATAACAGAATTGTACGGCATCTGCTTACTATAAAGAGAAGATCGGCTGAGATTGGCACTATAAAAAAGATTGATTCCCAATTTTACGGCCCAGTCTCCATTCCCTGGTATCGCTTCCTCACTATCCAAAGCTGACTGGATATTCTCCTCATCATTTTTGGTGGCATCCCTGAAAGCAATATCATTCCAGATATAGTCAATCCCCAGTTCTTCAGACACTAACTTTGCCTCAGCTTCTAGCCTGGGATACTCTGCAAACATTTCCATAAAATTTAAAGCAGGCAGATAAACCATAATGAATTTAAACATGCAAAAACGTGAGCATGGACATACATATCTGCCAGAAAAGTATGTGGTTAGGAACCAACAGAGTTACGATATTGGTTATAATCATCATTGACTATAGTTTACCAGACTTTCTCAAGTAAATAAATAATAGTTCCTTTTTCCTCCTTTGAAGAAGGGCGTACTCATTGTAGCTCTTCTCTCTATAATGCAAAAGAAGCACAAATACACTTCCACATTACTGATGACAACTACACGTTAATATTAAGCAGCAAACAATTTTTATCAAGAGTAGACAGCCCCTTTTCTAAATAAAACCATCTCCATTATACACCATCTTTCTGGTACACTTTGGTGCAAACAAAATGGGAAGCCAGGAAACTGAAATGGAAAGCATAACAGGAAGATGGTGCATAACTGAACCAAGTGGAATATGCAAATTGCCGCATGGGGAAAAATGTAAGACCATGGTATTGTTCATTTAATTTACAGATTACTGATTGCAGGCTACACTCAATTACACCATAACAACTAAGATCAACCTCTAATGTCATTAACACATGAATTCAGCATAAAACTTGATGTTGGCAAGTAAAGAGCACTGGAAAAGTAAACATGGAAAAAACAAGGAAAGGAAGTGTCATCTGAACGAAGAATTCATGGGGAAGTTATTATCACCACATACCTGGATGACAGAGAAGCAATATATGCACCCCTCCAATTGAATGAAGTTGCTCTCCCACTTCCACAGCATGCTGAAGACAGAAGATGTGCATACGAGAAGAATCTTCATCAGATTTTTGGGCAAATGCTGTACCGTCATTGCCTCTTGGCAGCACAACTCTGCTAAACTTCATTTTTTCAGTATCATGGACAACTGAGGAACAATTTGAATTTGAATGTGACATTGACACTGGATCTCTAAATGCACGCTCCAAACTGTTTGGCTCCATATTAGCATGATTAGTAGTTTCAAAGTCAACAGAGAAATCATGAGTTCCATCACTTCCATCCTTAAAATTGCCTGCTCTATGCCCATGTCCTTGTTCTGCATGGCAGTTATCAGTTTGAAGGGGAACCTTGTCCCCATAATCAAGCCTTAATGAAGATAGAGTATGACTAACAGTTTCATCATGATGGCACTCTTGCTTCAAAGAAGGCAAAGCAGAATTCTGACACTTATATTTACTTTCTGATAAGCAGGTTGCCATTTGATTAGTATGGTGTGAGACATCTGGTTCATCCTGATCTTCCTCAGAGTCGGATGAATTTCCATAATTCAAAGCCAATAGGCCAAGAGCAGATGATTCACCCTCTGTTTTAGCACTGGAAATTACTTTATTTTGATCTATCTTTTGAGGCTGATAATTGACAGACTGAACAGGAACATCATATAAACCATCCACAACCCTGTTTTCCACCCATCCTGTATTTTTCCAAAAGAAAAGTTCTTTCAAACTAGCATCTTGAATAAGAAATCAGTAAATAGACAGAACCTAAATAATTAAAATAAATCAATAAATAAAATTGTCAATTTAAAAACAAAAGGCTTTGGCCATTTCGATGACCATACGATATCGTGAAGATTATTTATTCAGGTTTGTCTGCCCTTTGTATGATACCTGTGACCTTCAGTGCAGCAACATTTTCCAACAATGGGATGAGAAGTTATTAAAAAATAACAGTGAGTTTCCAACTAGCCCACACACACCCCTTCCCCAATCTTCAAGATCAGTTCCCAACCAATAGGGTTTAACTTTAGCATACTGCTTTTGAGGGTCTGTATCAGCCAAACTAAGAAATGTATTACCATCCCATGGAAAGCATGCAGAGAATATTTGGCACACTTAGTTCAGGTCAATATGGCTGTCGACACAATATGAACTACATATACTTTATTTTGACCATGTGTTTTTTCATTTACTATAGGCAAGACACCATCCACTTAAAACATACCTACAGGCGGATCCTGCTTTGAAGTATTTTTATCACCAGCGGCTGTATTTAATCTATCATTTGATACTCCAGACCCCACAATCCAATCATTAAAGAAGCTACAATCAGCAGACATGAGATATCTAGCAGCTGTCTCTGTTGGTTGAATGACAGCAATGCAATCAAAGCTCAAAATTCCACAAGTGACACAAGAAAATAGTCTCTGATCGGACAACTTATCACCATGGGTAGCACCTTCATGTTCAGTGCTTGTGTCCATATTATGCTTATTGTCATTTCCATTCAATGAGGAAAACCTATTTCTTTCGCACAAAGAAGCAAACTTTTCCCGCACTGAAAAGATGCCTTTTGCTTGATCGATTCTGTGGTTCCTTTCTGGCACAGTTTCATGAGGAACTAAACTTTTTGGGGATTGCATAATTCCCTTGATACTGCATAACCCAAGGTAGGGGTTCTCTCTTAACTGTGACCCAACACGTAAATTTGAGCAAACAGATATGTCTGAAGAACTCCGAGGAAGAAGTACAACTGAAGATCCCTCTCCAAGAATATGAAGCAGCTTATTGTTGTGAATTATATTCTTTACAAATTGTTCTTTAACCAGTGTTTCTCCTTCACCCTTTTGCTTATCTTTTAGTCTAGAACTCCGTGGTTTAGCACTGACGCTCACAGTCATTCTGCAAATAGAATCAGAAATGAGGCAGCTTATCAATAAAATGGCCAAATTCCATGTGGACTGCATCATACTTGTGCCATCATAACACATACGTGTGGCAGCAATAAGAGAAACTTTTCACCATGGTATTCTGTTATTTATGTTATGCATATAGAAGCAGAAGTAACTGGACATAACTCGAAACCAATGCAACATAGGCAATTGTCTTAAACATACAGCGAATTTTCCACAAATGATGAGTTAGTTTTTCAGTGAAAATTTTACCAGCAGTGCATAATTGAACACTTCAAATCTAATTAAATTTCATCAAATCTAATTAAATTTCATCAATGCTAGATTTGTAATAAATAAATCAAGTATAGCTAAGCCATCAAGAACTCCAATATGTTTCAGGTTGAAATAAATCAATTTGAAAAAGCGATATACAAGGAAGGTACTGCAAATAAATTACTATACTAGCAGGCAAAGGAAAGTTGCAACAGTAGATGAAGCAAACCTTGTACATAATTCTAGTGCAAGATCATAAAGTAACTGGAAATGAGAGACCATTGGAGGATAATTAATTGAGGCTCTTCGAATAGCAGCATCTTTAGCAACTTTTAACCATTCAGGAGTTGCAATATTGGCAGCCTCCCCACAATTAAACCCTAAATGTCAAAAATCGTGAGTGTGAACAACAAATAAAGAAGAAGAAGAAACAAACACTTCTGCAAAAGAAGAATATTGAATCGAAACACAGAGTTTTAATACCATGACTGAACCCTGAATGATAGGCTCTTGGGAAAGTGACAACAAACTCACCAGCATTTTGCACTAACCTGATCCAGAGCAACTAAGAAGTTACAACATATATTAATGAACTCAAGGCAGATTAGAAACATTGGCTTATATAAATCACAACTATTCCAAAGATTATTTTCAAAGTTCAGTTCACACTTTCCCATCTGTGGAGGTAAGAAAAATGAAATGATGTTTTAGGTCAAAAAGTGGCTCTTTCTCTTTCAGCTCATTATTTTACATCATCATAAATCAGGTTTCGAACCACTAACAATAGACATGAAATCAGAGTGATTCTAATACCAAAGGTTGAGTTCCCAAGAAAGTGAGAAGACAAGTTCAAAGAATATAAAGGGCAGGCATTGATGAGCAGAGTAGGACAGAAATGAAAAGAGCACCTGCAGCATGGTACACCAGCACTAATAAATACTTCAGGTGACATAACCGTGGTCTTCTCACCAAGAACTGAAAATGTAACTGATAGCAGGAAAATGAAAAGGCAATTAGTTGATACCAACACATTCATAAACATAAAGTCACAAATAATTCTCTTAATCTCCAAAAAAAAGAGTAGCTTTTCAATTAAAATAAACATGACTTTATTGGCTATTTTAATAAAAAGCAGACATGAAGAATGATTAAAAGTTGATAGCATAGCAATAGTCTCATCGAGCAAACAGCAGCCACAGAGAACTGTCTACTGTTCATAAACCTCATCAGCCTCCTTTTCCATATAAAAGAATTTGATTTGGATTTCATGGAAAATGTATGTAATATTTGTGTGCATAATCTCCTCAACTAGTACTTTCCAACTAACAAGCCAAACTTCCATCTCAATTCATTTCAAGTGACAGCCTCGTAATCAAAACAACTACTTATATTTACAACTAGTCAAAAGCAAAGGAATGTGAGCTACTCTTTCAAGAAGACATCTGATGTTACAAACGATGTTCAATGTCTACCTAAGTGTGCCAAAAACACTTGCACACTTGCTGCTCCATGATGAAGAACAATCAAATTATCACATTCTCAAAACCTGCAGTACTTGATAGCCCATCCTATTAATTTCAATTAGTTACTCAAAAAATTCTCTCGACTCTCCCCAGTATTCACGATCATAGCATTACCCCATCCACCATATGACAAACTAATGCTACTAACAGTTGCATTTGGAAAATGCCCTTGCATGTTACTAATTCCCATTAACATACCATGAACATAAATAACAAACAACTTGGCTGTAATGCAGAACAATAACAACTCACCAAGTGGATTGATTTCTCCACCGTACCCATGATCTCTTACAACCTCCTCGAAAGCAACTGCAGCCTCTCTAGGCACGCCATACCAAGTCTTCCCTGCCCCCATATGCAAGTAATTCAAGCTGTGCAAATCATGATCCTCTACATGCCAAGCAAACCAACTAAACATCATAGCAATATAAACCATAGGTGAAGTAACCCCAGGAATTTCCTCCTTCATGAACCTTAACAATGAGCCTTTAGCCCTTGAAACTACCCTCATATTCCACTCAGTTTCCCCCACAGTAACCCCTTCATTTATCTCCTTCCCCCCATTCATCTTTTTCACTGAAAAAGCAGAACCGGGCATGTCGTTTGCATACTCAACAGAGAAAGGTTTATCGACAGTAGCTTTCCAGTAAAGGGTTTCGATTTCTAAAGGAGAAAAAGCCGTTTTCTTGGAACATTTCTTGAAATAATTTTTTTCAAAGGATTTAGCCTTAGCTTCAAATTCTTGAAAAGTATAATTCTCCCCACTCTGCCACACGGGTTTCTGCACGGGCCGGGGCTTCCTTGGGCAAAATCCGATCTGTTGCTGACGGGTAGTGAATGTGGGTGAAGACTTGGAGGGAGAACGAGCAGCAAGAGACCTGTTGAGGTTAGCAATTGCAGCTTTTTTAGGAGCAGCAAGAACTGGAGGGACGATTTTGCAAATACCATACTTGGAAGCTTCTTTTTCAATTTTGAAAATGTAGGCAATTGGATCTTGGAATTCAGCTAAAGTAGGATGGTACTCTGGTGCTAATGGTAAGCTTTTAAGCCATTGAAAGGCTTCTGGTTGCTGTGGTGATGCTGCTGGTTCTGTCACTAACCCACTTGGAGCTGCCATCAAACAACAAAATAGATAAAAGATGTGAGCTTTTGGTGCTGGTTTCTCTTTGGATTTGTGGGTTTCTTTCTCATACAAAGTCCATTTCTTGGACTCAGAAGAGAGAGAAACAGAGGAAAAGTAAGGGGGGAAAAAAAAAAAGAAGAAGATGATCAGATTCTTTGCTTCATTTCACTTTTTTCAATACGTTGTTTATAGATATATAATTATATATATATTATTAGTAAATGGGTTTTTTTGTTTTGTCTTTGTCATTTTTTTTTCAATACCAAAAACAATTATGGTATTGGGTTTTGCTCTGTTTTATTAATTACAGAGTGGTGAAAAATGGAGAGGGCAGGGCAGAGGATAGAGAGGAGCAGACAGAGCAAGTTAGTGAACATGTGATGTGAGTAAGGTTTTATTCTGGGTTTGGATTACTCTTATAAATGACACCATTTCTCTTCCTATTTACATTTTCTGCCAATTTTCTATTTTCATCACAAAAATAGTCCTTTTTTTCCCTATATAAATATCGGATTTTTATTTCGCATCATTCTCTACAAGTCATAGTCATTTCTACAGCATCCTTTTTTCTTAAAAAGAAAATAAAAATGTAAAGTCAATGGATATTGAAATTTAATGATTGTATAGCCGTCTTTATTTTTTCTAAAAAAAAAATTCAAGTTTTTCAGTTTCGATTAAAAATTTAACAATTATAGTATAAAAAAATCAAATATCATAATTTTTCTTTTGTCAAAAAATCCAATATATGTATCTCCTCTGGGATAAATAGAAAAAAGTTTCGACTTCTATACTCTTTTTTGTGATTCCACTTTTAGATCTTTTATGTTTGTTTAAATTATATAAATATATTTCTTTTCTTTACTAATATAATAATATATTAACAAATATTGGCAAAAAAAAATAATATATCAACAATTGTAATCGTTTAAATATGTTTAAATATATAACTTATACATGCGATTAAATTTTTTTTGTCATATATCAAGTAATTAATTTATAACACCATAAAAGAATGAGATCGGAGAAATAAAATAGGAAGTGGGAGTTCGATATCTTATCTCAGTATTTATACTATTTTTCACTTGGTTTCATCGTAGGGAATTATATATATAAATAATGATTGTTCATATTGATTTTGAGTGCCTTAAATATAGCATTTGAATATCATAAAATCTAATATGTTTAAGAAAACTTTACTTTCAATGAAAATTCAAGAATATTATGTATATTAAAAATAAAGATAGCATAAATTGATGATTAAATTGTGAAAGGAAGCCATATAATTCCATGCTTTTTTATAATATATATATATATATATCTATTCTCAGAATATTCATACAATACATTCTTTCACATATAGAAATCTAATTCAAACATTAGAGTTTTTTATGAAAAAATCCACAAATTTACCTTTATCTTTTATTGTATGTAAATTTAATAGATCATGAATGAGTTATCATACATAAGGTATAAATCTTTAGATAAATTATGTGATAACAAAAGTGAATAAATTGACTTAACTGACTAATTGCAGGAAAATTGTAGGACTTTGTGAAAATGATCGTTTAATATTATAAATCAAAATAAATATGCATCAGCCAAGGGGACATGGTTAGTGGCAATGAATGGATATGGACTTGGAAAAAGTATACAAAGATTATTATCTAAGTTTACAGTTTGACATTTTTTTATCCATATTTTTAGGGTTATAAAATCAATCAAACTGCTCGCAAATTTGATTTAATAAAAATTTGAGTTTGTATATTAAAATTTATTTAAAAAATAAGTTAAATTTAAATTATATAAAATTTTATGAAACTTATAAATAAACTTAAATAAAAGTCTTTGAGTTAGTTCAAAACTTTAAAGAATTAATAATTTGATATAAAATATATAAATTTTTATTATAAAAATATAAAATATTAAAATAAAATTACAGCTTTTATTAAATATATTATAATTTATTTTAAATTTTTTGTAAATAATTTTTATTTATAGTATATACTTTTAAAATAATTTAAGCTCTTTTAAGTTTGTTTAAATTCATTAATAATTCACAAACAAGTGTAGTTTGAGTTTGACATAATTATAAACGAATTAAATTTGAATTAATTAAAAAATCAGCTTACTTTATTTACATCCTTTTATATATATATATATATATATCAAATGGGAAAAATGGTATATTAATGTACCACTCACAATACATAAGTGTCATATTATCATTGTGATAATATGGTATTATATGAAAGAATGTCCCATAAGAAATTATTTTTTGGGATAATTACAGTGTACCTTCTATATTTTGACTTATTATATTACTTGATTCTTAATATTTGAAAAATTATTTATTTATCCATAACATTTATAATATATACTATTTTATTCTTAAAAAAAATTAATGAATGTTAACTATTACAAATATTAGAGATAAATAAATATTTTTTCAAATGTTAAAAATAAAGTAATATAATAGAAAAAAATATAGAGACATACAGTAATTATTCTTTTTTTTTTTTAACAAAAGTTTCATTATTTCAAAGTCCTAAGGCATCTTATTATAAAAGCATCGTAGGTATTAGAAGGATTACAAGATCACAATGGATTTAGCAGACGAAAAGTTACATAAATAGAAACCCCCTACTACCTAATTGGCTAGAGTGCTAACGACTAAAACTCATGGGTTTCATAAGTTGTATTTTGAAACTAATTACAACAACTAGTTAATGAAAACAACTATGAAACAACAACTCTTATGAAATAAGACCCATCGATAAGCTTAGTATGATCAACTTTGAAAATTACTGTCATAGATGCCAAACCAACTGGTCCATGAAAACTAACAACAAACAATAAGTTTAGCTATACCGAGAGAAGGAATGCTCTAAGTAGAAAACTTATTTAGACTCTACTGAACTTCTACCCATCAAAAGATTGATGAAAAGAAATTTTAGAATTAATTTCAGTACAACAAAATTAAAGTTCCATTGTTTGAGGATTGCCATAATGAACCATACCCTAAAAATTAAATTATTTATGCAAGCAGTATCGTAGAAATTTCATCTAATGTGTGATTAAAATTTTCGTTCAAATTAAACTTTTGTTATCAAGGAAAATGCGTAATCCAAACAAGTTTCACAACTAGAAAATCCACACAAAAGCAAAACAAAAGCATTCCAAAAAGATAGCAAAAGGGATTAAACCCTAAGGCTAAGAAAAACTATTAGATGCTAAAATTATTAGATGATATTAGTTTTTTTTTTTTTTCAGAATGATGATATTAATTTGATATGCTTATTAACAGTATAAATTATAAGAATTTATTATTATAATTATCCACCTTTAGATGAAAACCAAATTAATAATCTTTTAGCCGTTAATGTTTTATAGTTTAATTTTTAACTACAAGAAAGAAAGAAAGGGGAACTGGAAATGGGGTTCAAACTCAGTTGTTATAAAGGATCCGAATGTCTAGACTTCCGTCATTTTAACTGCTCATAGGAAACCGGTCAAACGGAGTCTACTGCGGGTTCAAGCAAATGGTGACATGTCAAATAACAGCAATTAATGTCAACAGCAAAAGAAAAAGAGCACAACAAAAATTAAAAACTAGTTAAACGTGTCATACTATGATACGCTGAACTAATAATTACGGTGGGCCACAAGCCAATGAGCCCATCTAGGGAACAGGCAAAAAACCAGCTTGTACTGCAATGGCATGATAACACCGTTGTACACAGCGGTACAACCGAAAAAGCATCAATTCAGTTGGCCCTAGCCCTGCCACTGCCAGTGGCTGCTCTGCTCTCTCTAATGGCGAAGAAGAAGAAGATACAATTTTCCAAATTCCAATTAATAGGGTTAGGGCATTGTTCAGATGTCAACTCTTTTCTTTTTTTTTTCTCCTTTTTATCATTGGAATGGCCTATTCAAATTATTGTACGTCATGATTTTTTCTTTTAACCAAAAATAAAAAATGTACGTCATGATCTGTAGTAGTAGACCAGTAACCTTTTGCCTTATGTTCAAAAGAACTTCTGCCTCTGGATGGCATCTGATACGGGATCATCATGATCCATATGATATATATCTAGTCACTGGATGCCTGCAGATTACACATTGGGATATAACTATGAAGCATGTGTTAGTAAATATCAAATTTTCTGTAGGATGAGAACATTATGTGCTTTCCCCCTTATATATATATACTAACAGTTAATGCGTGTGACAAGGCCATGACGCCGACCCACTTCAAAAGAAATCTGAAATAGGCAGCCAATAGTAGTAAAGAAGACTGCCTTTCCCAAACATCCTCATGCTAACACCTCCACATTATTAAACCCATGCTTCTTTCAACGTTTGATATTGCTATTATTATTATGTAACAAAACTCCAGGCAACAACTCTCTCTCGAAAAAAAAAACTCTAGGCAACAACAAACGAATCCACATTCGAATAAAATATGCATGTGATGGGTGTTTAGATTATAATCTTTAGATTCCACTACAACTGCACACAACCCTAATCATAGAGCAAGTGCCCTTTCCTTACCTACCTAATATCAACGTGGTGATCCATGGAAATGGTCCCAACAACAACATCACCAAAAAAAAAAAAAAGATAGCATAAAAAATAAAACATACGTAAGAGATTCCATTGAATACATGTAGAAATTAGATAATAGAATAATCACAAAATGGCCATGTACGAAGATTAGCTCTCCTTTGAATCAGACACTGCTGGTGAAAGCTCAAGAGAAACTGGGCAGTGGTCGCTTCCATAGAAACCTGCCAGGAATTCAAGCTCAACTGAGATAGATCAACTTCTCTAAAAATGGAAACTGAAGAGGAAAAAAGAGGGGAAAAAACACAACCGTCGTTCACTAAGCATCAACCTCTTTCATATTTGTTTACCTACCTTCCATTTGAATTTGAATGCAAAAATTACTCATTTAAATAGCCTTTACATGACTCATAAAAAGAGTAAAACTAACAGATGCTCCATTGCTACTTACGCAGCCACAGGAGTTTATTACATATGCACATTTCATATTTGTTTCCAATTGGCCAAGGCCATGGAGATGGTTTAACTGTTTTGACCAGAAAGAAAACTTATCCCGCACTAACATACCAAGATTCATATCCCAAATCTATGTGTAATAGACCCATTCGAACGCCTCCAGACTTTGGAACCATAAAAACATATCCCTCTCAAGTGTTTGTTATAAGAAAATATATACATTCACGTCTTCAGCCACAAATCATTTGTAAAGATAAGAACATTGGAGAATGAAAGCAATATTTCCCATTTGCTTCACTATCAGAGACAGCTGAAGAAAGTTGACCATTACTCCAGCATGCAGGGATTAACTCTGCAGGTTTCTATTTTCAACTTATAAACATGGACTTCTCTAGTGGCCAGCAGTTTACAAGTTAGTATTAATACATTATATAACTGGATGAATGCTAATTACATTGGCAAAAAACAGACATACAGCCAGATAAATTAGAACAAGAATGATGCAAATAAAGTCTATGATCTTGGTTGCCAGGTCCTAGCATTGAGTAACCACTAGACCAAGACCTTTCTGGCTCAACTCATCAAATGGATGATAAAAAGACTTCCCGACTTAACTTCACTAGTATAAACAATTTGTATTGCATAAGGAAAAAGGATAAGCAAATGACACCTTGCAATTCAATTCCTTGTCCATGCATCTCACACGAAATTATCCTATCCTTGAGTTTCTCTGAAACTATGAAATAATCAATTCGCATCCTTTTCCCTCGATACCTACAACAAAACCCCATATTAGAAACTAAAAATTTATCACTTCACCTTAAAACTGTTGCAATTATTTGAAACTGTCATTGCAAGAAAATTTTTCATTTTCTTCAAGAAAATTAAAGATCATATTCAAACAGAATTACAAAATAGCAAATATATTTAGCTGATCCATACGGTACTTGTTTCATACTTTCCAATTGGGTTTCCAGACCATGAAAATCCACGCTCCATGTCCTTCTCTTTGTGCATAAATCTATATGCATCTATTAGCTTCCCCCTGCATGATATAGAATTCAAGAGAATGAAAATAATAAGGTGAGAAGACCAGTAATGCTGAATCTGATAGTGAAACAAGTAAAAATGATATACCACTAGAACTATGAACTCGTCTAAATCTATAAAACAGTAAAATTATCAATAAATGTACGGTTTTATGATTTCTAATAGCTAAATAAAATCATGGTGGTACATTTTTACTGGACGCACTCACTCTCTCAGAATAGTACCAAAGCGCTTCCTTTCGTTCAAGGTAAAGCCAGGTTGCCCACAGTCCTGCAATGACAAAAGGCAAAGGCCATCAGAATTGTTTAGATATGAAAGAGCATGCTAAACAGTTGGTATCCAAAGGATGTAAATAAATAAAGATGTCAAAAAAATAAATACACATCCATGCATGCATACATATGTAAGTCTCAGTGCAAACGACGGGAGACCATTTAACTTGACAAAATCTCATAGCTAAAAGAATTGATCTCCTAACATCCCATTGCAAGTAGCATTTTGATGTCATCTTCCAGTCTACAGTATTTATACTTCAGCCTAAATGCCCGGTATGATGAAACCATTCAATTCACAAAGACCAACAAATTCCTCTTCAAGTATAAAACGTACAAGACTCAAAAGGAAAATTCTGTTGCGAGCGGTGGCTCATCTTTTTTAAAGACCTTCTGGTGCCAAAGGCAATTTAGCAAGATCTTGCAGGGCAAAAAGCTGACATGAAACTGAAACATGCCAGACTATATTCAGAGAAATACTAACACCTCTTTATTAGGAGGAACATAACCATTTTGCTTTGCTGCACTGAAAAATTCAGGATGACTCACATCAATCTCCTCATGGCTGCAATTTAGATATCAAAAGTATACAATCATTGACAAAATTAACAAGTCCATTATAAAAATTAGATACATACAGCAGATATAATTGCAAGAACACTTTCTTGAAAAATAAATCCATCTACCAATCCTATCCATTACTCAGGCTGTTGGCAGCAACTATGCCAGATAATACTAAGCAAAGAGTGTTCCCATCTTAAAAAAAGTAAAACAACAAATTTGCATTCACCTCCCCTAAATCAAATACCAGGGACATTTTACTTGATAACATAGATCCTTTGTAGCTTGGGCTAGCTACAAAGTCAAAACTCAAAATAATACAACAATAACGACAACAAAAAAACAACATGACATATTATATGTACAATGGAAAGAGGCGCAAAAGAAAGGAGAAAGGAGAAAGAAAAAGGGAAAATCTAACCTAACATTCAGATCACCGCACCATATAAGAGGCTTATCTGATAATTGCACAACAAACTCCAAGATCCTTTTGTCCCATTTTCTTCTCCTTTGAAAAGAGTTCTCCTCCTCTTTCCACCCATTGTTTGGCGCATATGTATTCAATAAACGAAACGACTCAAATTCGGCTAAAATAATGCGGCCATCTGGTTCATGCTTTGTAGCTAATGACAAATAGAAATGTACAGGTGATTACTTCTTCATATGCAAATATGAGAAGAGAAGAAAAATGAAACAATTTCAAAGAATTAAAGCAATCATAACCAAATTAAGACCAAGTTTTCTAACCAAGATAACTTTCATATCAACTGCATGAACCAAGAAGATTTGAACCAAACTACCTGCTCTGTCGAGAGAGAAAAAGACCTTTATAGGTTGAAAACATTTCTTTACTAACAATGCAGTCCCTGCATACTTTGAATCTGCAAGAGACCACCAAATTCTGAAACTTCCAAATGGTGGACTGGAAAGAGCACGCATCAATGTCTGCATGATTAGGCAAAAATTACAATAGGCAATAAGCAAACCTCAGTAATTTGACCTTCATATGTGGTTTTTTGAGTTTTACTTGCATGAAACTGTTCTTTATGACTTTCCAAGCATGTATGAACAACAGAGTGCATTTTCTAAAGAAAAAGGATGTCCAACTTTTTTCTCTGCTTTTATCATAGCATATATGATTTCCAAGTTCCAAAAATGATGTAAAGATAGATCCCTTGGACTGGTTTTTAAATTTTTGAAGAATTTCTTCCTGCTTCCTATCACTAGTGAAAAAAAAGATAAATTTCCTCAAGCATGAAAATCTCAGAACTTTCATGGGTTGAAATCCCAATCCAAATTGTAATTCCTATCATTTAACCAAAAAATCTAATCATCAAATCAACAGGTGCATAAGTTCAAATCATCTACAGATCAAATGACAGGTGCTTAAGTTTTAAATCATTTACAATTAACCTTGAAGGTCATGAATTCACAATTATCCCATGTAGAGATATTACTACCTGCTTTTCCTCACGGGAAGAGCTTGTGTCATCTTTCAACTCTCCTGGATTTTTAGGTGCACTCTTTGAGCCAGCAGCAGGCATCCTTACTTCCTACATTAATGCAATATTAGGGAGGTTCTTGCTCACATAAGTACTGAGCTAAATCAACTAAGGATTAGCCTGTAACTGAACCACAATAAAGTGACATCATATATGCTCAGAAAAACGAAAAAACATAGCGCAATAGATTAAACTTATATATAAAAAGGACCTAAATTGATGAAGGAGACAGTAATGCCAAATAAAAATCCTTCAAAGCAAGCTATAAAGAGAAAAATTCATATAAAGGTTGCAGCTTTACGAAGCAGGTTCTTGTAGAATCAGAAAATCAAACTCCATAGCCCTAATTATAAAATACCCACTTCAAAACGATGCATATTTAACCAAATTGATCAAACTCGTATATATGATACAGCCATAAAACAGAACAAATGGGTAACGAAGAGAGACAGAAACCTGTATGGCAATGACATCAGGATCAAAGGAAGAAACAAACTTGGTGAACTCAGTCCAGTCATTCTTGACTCGAAGAAGAAAGCTATTAGCGTTCCACGTAATAAATTTCAATGGCTCCTTCTTGTTGTTGCTGTTTTCACCATCGTCTTCTTGTGTGAGTGTAGGTTTTTTTGCAGACCCTTCTTTTTCTATTGGCTTAAAAAACCGCTTCATTGCAACAGACTCAAGATCAAACTAAAAACTCCCAGCAAAACTTTTATTATATTATGATTACGCCATTGCCATTTATGGAAGGAGCGTTAAGATGGACCAAAGCTTTCTTTTGGAACTAATTATGTAGTTAAATTTTAATTTGCTTTGGTTTCTAATTCACTTTATCAGTTCAGGAACAAAATAATCACTTTTTTTTTTTGTAAAATACTTTTTTACTAAATTAAAAAAAGGTAATTTTTGTTCAAAAAATAAAGATAATTTACGTTTTTTAAAAAATTAATTTTTTTATAATGAAGTAGCTTAAATATATTAAAAATTTATTTAAAATTATAATATTTATTTTGGTGAAACTTCTTGTCAAAAGTTAAATGGGCAAATCAAATATTTATTTTAGTCATTCAATTGCTTCTCAACGCGCCAATTTTATTAGTAATATCGCTGGTACGAAGACGGCTCCCTTCCTCTTAGTTCCATGGGCGTTCCAAAAGACGTTGGTTACAAGGTTTGGCAGACAAGGTTCTCTCAAAATTTGATATTTGGACGAGCAATTTCCTTTCTGTGGCAGGTAAAGTAGCCTTGGTAAACTTCAGTGATTTATGGTTTTTTTTTCCTACATTCTTTCATGATTTACAAATGGCATGTGATGATGCTTAAATCTTTAGAAAAGTCCATTCGAAAATTCATTTAGACCGGAAATTATCAATGAGAAAAAGCTTGTGGTTGTGAAGTAGGATACTTGTTGTACTTCGAAAGAGGAGGGTGGTGTTGGTTTGAAACGTCTACATTATATCAACATTTCTATGCTTTGTAAATTAGCTTAGAAAGTGCACTGTAGTCAAGACTTCATTTTTTCTTTCTTTCGGTTGAGACATTTGAATGTTGCTCATATGCCTCGCAAATCTCACATTTGGAGCTCCATTAAGCAATGTTTTATTGATATCAAAGATAATTCTCAATGGTTGGTTTCTCAAAATTCCAATTTGAATTTTGGAAATGATAATTGGCTTGGATATTCAATATCTAATAAAATTGGAATCCCTCCTTCATTTCAAAAGCATCTAAAGTCTAGGATATCTTATTTTAATTTTCAGAAATCCTGGCACTCACAGCAAGAATTTCAACTGGCCTATCCTACGGTTTGTGATGATGTTGTTTTCTCACATTCTAGTGAGGATGTTTTTGTTTTCTGACGTACTAGGAATGGTTTGATTTCTTGTAAGGCATTTTATCAATTTTATAGTCCAAATCGGTCTAAAGTTTCTTGGGGAAGAGACCACTGGAGACATTATCTGCCTCTAGCTCCTTCTTTTCTAATTTGGAGAGCGATTCATGATGCTTTTACTGTTAATGATGCTTTGCATAATCGAGGTCTGGTATTCCCATCTCGGTGTCGCTTGTGTGCTAAGGCTTCTAAATTTATAGATCATCTTTTTTATTCTTATCGTGATGCTATTTCTTTATTATCACAACCCAAACCGGAAATCATGACCTGTTTTAAAGAAAGAAAATTCTTTCGAATTCGGAATCTATAGTAAGCCTTAAAATAAAATCACAAACAATAAATAAATAAAAATACGCTAGAATTAAAATTTAAATCGATATAAAATAAATACTTAAAATGTCATATTATAATAAAAATATTCATATAATATTCAGAGACATGTCTCTATACTAAAACCACACTCTACGGATACAATAACATTACTACTGCAATTTTCTAGAGTACAATTAAAGTTCTGATAAATAAATTACATAATCTAACTAGGGCTGAAGAAGATCAGAGTAAAGTACTATTAGTGAGGTCTGAATAAGAATCTCCTGTAAAAAAAATATTGATAAGAGTCAGATCTCACTAAGTAAATTATTATTATATATATACATGCAATCTAAATTCATATACATTCAAATATCAATATATAATATATTTATATACACACATTTTATACAGATGCTGAAATTCATTTTTATATATAATAGATGCATGAAATTATTTTAATTGAAGGATTGGAGCAGAACTCTAATAGTTAGCAACCTCGATTATAACAATCAATAGCCAATAGATTTATTCAAAACTCCAAATATTCATTTATCCCACTTAAGATAGTAGACTGACCCTGAGTATACTAGGTCAATCGAGGTTCCGCAATCTCACTATCGATTTGACTGGCCCCGAGTACACTATGTTAACCAAGGATCCACAGTTAGCCTTTCCAATAACTAACATCTCAATAACAATTATCAGATTTTCAACCTAAATCTACCATACTGTTGCGCAACAGTCCTAGCATAACCCACTAAGTAGCACGTTCTACTACTATCCTTCAAATCAATCTTATAATTATTAAAAATAATAATATGCCTGATATAAACATGATAGCATCCATTTGATGAGGCATATACCAATTATATACTAAAAGTATACTGAAAATATACTAAATGTATACTAGAAATATATCATATATGCCACAAATATACCCAAATAAACCATAAATATACTAGGTATATATTGAAAATTACAATATGCATATATATCAAAATATACCAAAAATATACTAAATCATTTAATAAAATAATTCATCTTTAAATGTATTATGGAAATATGAAAATTCATATTCATGCATCCTATATGCAATGCATATATAAAATAATAACTCATAAATTTGCGTTCCTCGAGATTGACTCGACGGGCCTGATCTGATAGGTTTCGATCTTGATGTAGCTAGAAAATAAATCAGAATAAATTTCTAACATATACTTCTAAGAATTCTAAAAAATACTCGATCTAAGAATTAAAACTCAGTTAAACATAAAATCTCAAAATCGACCCAAAGTCACATTGTACGAGAATTCTATCGAAAATTTGATAGAGTCTTCTTTGTAAAACGGACATCTCTTTACTGAAAAGTAAAGTCAATCCTGCAAAATAATACACTTATAAATTCACAAGACTCAACATTTCAGGTTGGGACCTCGAACTACATAAATTACTAACCGAGATTCACAATTCACCATAAATCAATATTAAATAATAAATATAATAAAAATCATTAAATTTCATAAATATTCATAAAATACCAAAAATATAATATATTTAAAAATTAAAAACATTTAATATAATTATTTTCACATTAACTAAATAAAATCTCAAATAAATTATATAATATTAATAAAAATCCAATTTTTCAATTATTTAAAATAAAATAGAAAAATTCACAATTAATTACTTAAATAGTCCAAATATATATTAAAAATAGTTAAAAACTTAATTAATCACAAAAATAGTATATAAAATTATTATTTGAATATATTTTCAAAAATTAGTATTAATTAGTTAAAAATATTAAATAATTCGTAAAAATTATTTTAATATCATTTATTATTCCAAAATTATTTAAAACATGTTATTTAACTATAATTTCAATAAAAACACATAATTTACCTATAAATTCAAAATTCACATAATACCTAAATATTTACTAAAAATTACTTAAGATTACTAAAATTCATTTTAATACTAATCATTATTCCAAAATTACTTAAAACATACTAATTAACAATAATATCAACTAAAATACAAAATTCACCAATTTATATTAATTTTTCTAAAAATTAATTTTTCACATAAACCTTTAAAAATTCATAGCAAAAAATCGGAATAGAATTTTAATAAACTTCCTTCACAAACTATGCTCCAAATAAATCAAAAAATTTATTAAAAATAAAAGGATTTTCTAGCGAGGTTCACCGAAATAGTGACTTGCCAGAAAATTCAAACCCAAAAATTTAACAAATTCCAAAAATTATATTTATGAAGCTTAAGCTACCCTAAACAACATTTCTAAAGGTAACTAACCTAAAACTCAAGAAATCAAGCTAAAAAAAATAGAAAACCAAAATTGACATAAACTAAAATCTAGTTAAAACTCACAATTGATGAAGTTTAAGCTTGAAACGAGCTTAGAAACGTATTCCTCATAGCTCAAAGAGTCTGACAAACCCAAGAATGTGAGTTATGGTGACCGGAAATGGTACCGGCGATCAACGACCACTGCTGCTACTGCTTCAGTTTTTAGCGTGATCTGACAGAGACAGAGGCACACCGATGGTGACAGGAGGAGGAAGAGAAGATGGGGAAGTGATGGAGGCGAGGAGTGGCTAATGGTAGTGGCTCCGGCGACGTGGTTGGCTATTGGAAGTTGCACAAAGAGGAAGAAAAAAAACATAAAAAAGAGAAGAGAAAGAGAAGAAAATAAAAAGAAGAGAAAGGAGAAGAATCTGCCAAAAATCTGAAAATGCCTTTTAATATTTTAAAAAATAAAACCTCCAAATAAATGATTTTATGTAAGAAAAATATTTAGCGTAAAATAAATAAATACTAGTAACAAATAATTATAATATATATATATATATATATATATATATATATATATATATATAAATTTAAAATATTGTTAACATTGTATATTTCAAAATATATTTTAATAATTTAAAAATACATGATTATAGTATGCCTTGGGCAGCTTCTTTCAGGTTTGTTTAGCTATTCCAAGTGATTTTAATAATCTTTTCAAGATTGTCTGGTTTCAACATTTTTCATCTCAACTAAGTGTTTTATGGAGAGGTAGGGTCCTTGCGGTTACTCAGTGCATTTGGTATTTAAGAAATTAGATTGTCTTTCATGATAGGTATGTGTCTGTCTCTGCTATAGTTTATCTCATTTGTACAAATGTTAGAGAGACTTCGTCATTCAACATTGGCCAGATGAACAATTCAATTGATGATCTTTTGATACTTCAGCGTCTTTGGATCAATGGTTTGCTAAGAAAGTCTCCAATGTTGGTTTCGGTTTCTTAGCTCAAGCCACCAATTGGTTGGATTAAAATTAACATTGACGGTGTTGCCTGTGGAGATTTAAGTATAGTGAGAGCTGGGGGTGTTTTTGTAATCACAATGGGTTGGCCATTGCTTCTTTTGCAGCTCCGCTCGGATCTTCTTATGCTTTTGAAGTTGAGCTTTCAGCAGTTATTATTACAATGAGAAAAGTCTCTTCTATGTCTTTTGTTAGCTTTTAGTTGGAGTGTGACTTCGCCTTGGTGGTTCATCATTAGAGTGTAGTTGTCCCTTGGCATTTATGTTGGGATTGAGAAGATTACTTAAGCATATTTGACAAGTTACATGTCCATATAAGTCGCATTTTTAGGGATGGGAACTCTATTGCAGATTGTCTCTCAGTTCTTGGTATTGGACTTTATGCTATTCAATGGTGGGATTCGTATCCTAAGGAAGCTCATACAATTATGGTTGAGATCTTTAGATTTTGTTAGATTTGATTTTTTGTTTGTTTTGCTAGTTTGGTTGTTGATTATACATTTTATTTATTTCTTTTTATTTAATAATAAGGCCGAAGGATTTAAGTGATATTAGTGCTATAAAGGTGCTAGTATAGTTAGGATGTTTTGGTGTACTATCTGATGTTTCATTCTCCAATTTTATAATTAAAAAAAACATTAAAATTATAATTCAATTGTGTTAATTATGTTTTATTTAAGTCTAATTTGATATAATTGAAAAAATAACAACAATTTGGGAATAGCTCCCACAAGATATTCTCACTTAAGTGACATTTAAATTTAAGTAATGGTGTATGGAGTGTCTATAAATTAATTGTTAATAAACTTGTACTGTTGTTTTATTTGTATTTAAATTAAAATTTTTGGACTAAATCAAATTAAAAATTATTACGTCCAAAATTAATTCTAGAACCCAACCCACAAAGATTTGAGGAAGAGGAAGAAGACATGACAATTCTATAAACTAAAATATGGTAAAATATTATGTTACATTTTTAGAATTCTTTGAGGAATATTATGTTAGATTTTTAGAATTCTTTGAGGAGTTGAGAGGTGCTGAAGAATTGATAACGTTTGAAGCTGTTATATGAAGTATTTGAAACATTCTGAGTAGTTGAGGAGTTGGGAAAGAAGTAACTTGCAAGTGAAAAACTAATAAACTAGTGAAATTAGTCTATAAAAGCAAGAAAAATGAGTAGCAGATGACAAAATCATCCTCACAACTTATCAATTATCAATCATCATATTTTTCATGTTTTCATTAGCTTCTTATTTTGCCTAGTTTACTTACAAATATTTTTATTGTTATATAAATTTATGTTTTTCAATACAGTCAAGTTTCTTTTTTACATTATACAATTAAAATTTACAAATTTTATTGTTGAAATTCAAATAAATTATGGTAAAAATACTCAAAAATTCATTTTATCAGGTTTCATTTTGAAAAAATAATCCTTTGATACACTTTCATTTTGAGTAGTTTTAAGTTTGTTTTCCTTTGAGACTCAGATTAAAAGTAATGTAAACCAAACCATTTGAGTCCACTTCAGCAATACATCTATCCGACACCGTTTTATTTTGTGGCGCTACGACAGTCAGAGGAGGATAAGTTGGTTACTCGATCAAAAACCGTTAAAAGCAGAGGAACAGAGAAAGATAGTTGTTTTGTTTGTAATGGCATCATCATCAGCTACCATCTCTCTTTCCTTAGCTGCATTCTCTTCTTCTTCGCCATCTTACAATGCTAAGATTTTGGCTCTTAAATCCCATAAATGTAGCTTAACATCTGCATTATTTGGTACAAAGCTATGTATCCTTGCCAACACAACAGGAACAAGAACAAGAGCCGTTAACAGGAAAAGCAGCACTACTTCTACTGGATTCACTTGCTCTGCTTCTGCTCTTCCATCTGCTCTTTTATTTGACTGCGATGGTGTGCTTGTTGATACTGAGAAAGACGGGCATAGGATTTCTTTCAATGACACTTTCAACGAAGTAACTCAACACTTAAAAACCTTCTTTTTTGGTTGTTTGTGCTCTTTGGCTGTACTTCACTTGATTATTGGTATCGATTCAGCAATGATTTTTGACATATTTGTTGAATTTTAGCAGATGGGTGTTGGTTTGGTGATGTTTTTAATGAATGTGGTATTGGATTTCTGCAGTAATATGTCAAGCAAAAAGTATATAAAAAGTCTACGCCTAAAACAGTGTTAGTTTATGGTCTAAATGTGATTAGAAATCCAAATTCCAATTTATTAACTTCTGTTTGTTCAATTCAATTAAGTAAAGCAATGAGTGGCAATTTTTAGTTTGTAATGTGAACAAAGACTGTAGCCATAAATATGATTCTGACACCGGTTGTTGCATTGTAAGTGAATATAGTAAGGTGACAAGTAATCTTTGTATGAATTTGACTATGAAGAGAACTATTAGGCATGTTGTCTATGCCTCAATGAGCTTCAGGAACTGATACAAATTATAATTGATTCCACAGGGAGAATTGGGGGTCACATGGGATGTGGATTTGTATGGCGAGTTGCTCAAAATTGGAGGTGGAAAAGAAAGGTAATGTTTCTCCTCAAGAACTTTCATGACTCTCTGGAAATATTCACAGCTTGCTTTCTCTACAGAAACACTACGCATACTTCGTGTTTTCATTTCATTTTTCTAAGCATGTTTGATAGTCTGAACTAGGGTTAACCATGCCTGATTGATTTGGTTATTAATTAATTGATTCTTGTCTTTGTAGGATGACAGCCTACTTTAACAGGACTAGTTGGCCAGAAAAGGCTCCAAAGAGTGAAGAAGAACGAAAGGAATTCATAGCTTCGCTTCATAAAAGGAAGACAGAATTGTTCATGGCCCTTATTGAGAAGAAATTGTTACCTCTTAGACCAGGAGTTGCAAAGTTGGTCACTACCAATTCTTTTGCTTATATATTAATGCTTTAGCATTTGATGTTAGGGTTATCTGGATATGAATACTGATTTGATCATCATGGGGAGAAGATGGTTATTTTTATTAAAATTTACAGGTTGATTGATCAAGCTTTGGGAAAAGGAGTCAAAGTTGCAGTCTGCAGTACTTCCAATGAGAAGGCGGTATGCATTACCAGGTTCTACAATTTGCTTATCCAATTTGTCAAATGTGATTAAGATCGAACATGATATAGAACCTACAAGAACATTGGAGCTCATAGGCATGAGATTCACTTTGTTATGAAACCATTCTTTTGCTTAAATCATAGCAAGGTTTTATATGCAGGCATCAAACAATGTAACTTCATGTGTTAATTTTATCATCAAGCTGCCCTGATACAACAGTTACAACAATTCAGCATTGTTATTACAAGCATTACGCTGTATATACCCTTTTTTTTGAGGCTAAATATTCAAGAAAATTCATGGTAGTGCTATTGACGGGCTCAGAGCAGCTTTACTTTGGCCATGACAACATGAAACAGCCACCCCATGACCACCACTACTGTAACTGCAATTTGAATCCCCAATGCAAATTACAGTTGATATTTTTGCTAAGACTGACTCGTGGATCCAGAGGCTGCAGCCTGATCCAAGCATATTTTCATGTGTTAGCATCCGTGCTGTTCAAATTTCTTTAGCCTGAACTCTGAACTTCAAAAATTCTTGATACTAAGATTGTGTTAGTTGATTGCAAAGTTGTGCCGAGCACTGATACACTTTTCTTTTTGGTGATCAAACTCTATGTTTCTACCTCAGGTCTCTGCAATAGTTTCATGTTTGCTAGGATCTGAGAGGGCGGAGAAGATCAAGATATTTGCAGGAGATGTGGTTCCTCGAAAAAAGCCTGATCCGGTACACTTAAAATCCCCCTCGGTGTTTCACTCAGTTCTGTGAATGCCATGCCTATATATTTAGATTTTTGTTGTACGGACTGATAGCTGCAAATTCAGAATGTTCTTTATATGTCATCTCCAAGCAAGAAAATCAAGAAGATGCATCCTCATATCCTAAAATCTCTGAATTCCTGCAGCAGCAATGAAAAGAATTAGCAGTATTGAATCTGAACAGAATTTAGTTTTCAAGTTGCATTTCGTGGAACATCTTTTTGCACTTCATTTAATGTATTTAATAGCTAGCTAACATTCTCCATTAGTGAGAAAACATGCGGTTCATCATGGGCAGCTGACCTCGAAGTTGTTTCATTATTCTTAACAGGCAATCTACACATTAGCAGCCAGCACTCTAGGCGTTGATCCTTCAAGGTATCATACGATGAATCATAACATTATTGTAGGATAATTTGACTTCAATTAAGTTATTAAAAAAAAGCCGAAGTTGAGCGCTCGCCTTCAGTTCAGTTCATCCTGTGAGCGAATCATTTGTCAAGATCAACTAAGCGATGCATAGTTCAAGCCTGTACTAGTTAGTTGTTAGTTGTTTTGTACTCTAAATGTTCATAGTTGGGATTCTATGAGTTATGTTTAACAAGTGCAAATGCACTTGGTTCTTCATTGCTGCAGTTGTGTAGTGATAGAGGACAGCGCAATAGGTCTTGCAGCCGCCAAAGCTGCTGGAATGAAGTGTATAGTAACAAAGAGTGGGTAAGTTGCTCCTTTTTTGACTACTTTAAGCCTCTTTTTTTTTTTTTTATAGCAATTTCGTTTTAGTGGGTGTGCATATCTTGTCAGCATGATTATAAAGATGTATAAAGGTTGCCGACAGATATGGTAATAGCATCCGAATGTTGGTTTACAGGTACACGGCGGATGAGGATTTCTTAAATGCGGATGCAGTATTTGATTGTATTGGAGATCCTCCAGAAGAGCGTTTTGACTTGGCATTCTGTGGAAGCCTTCTTGAAAAGCAATGTGTCAGCTAGATCATTCATGATACTTTCTTAAACGTGTCTCATTTCCTCAGGATTCGGTATTCAAGTACTACTCTTCTTTGAATCCCGAAATAAAACAGAAGCTCATATAAATTTAGCTTCTCTCCTTGTAATACCTATTTTTCTTTTTGTCACCATGGATTGAGTCCAAATTCATTTCACTTGGCTCTTGATGATGATGCAATGCTTAAAATTGTGGGTGTTGTTATTAAGGCTAAACAAGGCATGTGCCATGTGAAAACAATGGAGACAGTGTGACAGGCTAATGTTAAAGATGCCAGCCTGCCCCATGATTACTTCTACAAGTTCCTAAAGTTGGATTGCACCGACCCAGCATTGACTTGGAGCTAATAAGCTTCATGCTTTTCCTTTCTTATCTAAAAAATTATATACAGCCAAGACATCTTGGTATTGGTGGCTGTGCACTCACTAAAGTAGTGTCATGTTGTGAGTTCAAACCCCATCAATTTCCCTCCCCTCTAAACCCCATCAATTTCCCTCCCCTCTAAACGGCTCTTGATGTTCTAATATAAAATCAAGTTTTAAAAAAACAAGTGTGAAAATTAATTTGCAAACTTCTTATTACATATATTCCCCTCCCCTCTAACATACTAACATCTTTGGTCAAAAAACAAAATTATTTACATTTGTCAACATAAACAGCTCTTGATGTTCTAATGTAAAACCAAGCTCTAAAAAAACAAGTGCGAAAATTAATTTGCAAACTTTTTATTACATATATGACAACTTGAATTAAAGACACTGTTTAAATAAGAACAGTCATTTCCAACTGATCTCAATAATTATTAGAATGAAAATTAATTTTATAAAGATGATAGCAGTCGAATTAAATCTTATCTTATAATACTTTTGAAGTGAATTGATTATTACACCTGAATTTGTGATGATAATGTGAATGAAGGTTGCTGAGAATTGATGGTACTTTTATAGGAATATCCAAGCAGACCATATGCCATGAATGGGTGGGCGGTGGTGGTCCTTCAAATTTAGTTAGGCATGGAAGCTGTGCATTTATAGCTCAAGTATATATGGGGAGCTAGCTAATGGTTCTTAAATGTTAAAGCTCTAGAAAAAGATCAACATACAGACCAATCGTCAAAAAAAAATCTAACCCTAACTGCTATAAAAGAAAACATTATTTGGCTGCATTGCAAGGAAGTTTCACTTGCCATAGGAAAGAGGACTACTCCTCATCTTACTTGCGATAAGTCAAAAGCATCATCCTCTTTTTTAAATTTAATAATTAAGATTATATAAGTCTGATGTATAATGTTTAGCAGAGCATTAAAGAATGTAATCCATGCATGTAAAATAAATTATTAATGAAGATTATTGTTCGAAGGACCACAAATTAAAGCATTTAGCATTTTTTAGATTGAAATTTTCTCACAATGTAATCTCCAATATTCATTTTGGCCTCATTGCAAGCATAAGCAAGGGGCTACAATTTACATTATCAATCCACCCCAATGGCTACATGGGGCTAATACGAAAGTGACCTTGAAATCTACTAGAACCAATGGTCCCCTTTACACTACATATATCCCTCGACAAATCATCAATGGCCATTCTCTTTCTTTTTCTTTTGTCATTGCATCCCAACTATAAGAGATGACAACAATTACAAACAATGCTATTATAATTATCAAGAAATATTACAAACCATTAACATTATTACAAATTAATAAATATTATATAAAATATATTTATGGTAGAATATACAATTTCATCCCTAACTTTTACTCAATTATTTATATCACCTTTCGATTTTTTTTATTCAATTTCACCTTTTAACTTATATTTTTCACCTCTTAACTTTTATTTTTCACTTATTCAAGCTCAGAATGAGTTAAATACATGAATTTTTATGATGTGTAAAAAGGGATTAAATAGATGAAAAATAAAAATTAATAGATGAACTCGAACAAAATAAAAATTAAGAGGTAATATAAAATAATTGAGTAAAGTTCAAAATGAAATTATATATTTAACCATATATTTATATATAAGTCGGTGGGGGAAATATAAGAGCATAAAATTCAAAACATAATCTCTATGAAAAGATTAAATTCATGACGTTTAAGTCATAAGGTCTCTCCATCTTTATCAATTAGGTTAGATTTCATTAGTGTTATTTACTTTTTTTTAATTTATTTGTGTCTCATCATGTAATTAATTTCTTTCTCCAAATTGTTCATTGTCTCTATGGAAGTAAGTTTTTTTTCTTTAATTTTAAGTTGCTTAATTCTCGGAAAAAAGGAAAATACCAAAGAATGAGATTCAAATTCTACTTTTTATATCAGAAATGATAATATATTTTTTTACTTAAAACTACAATTATGGAATTGTAATTAAACAACTACAATTAGTCAAATTTAGCTGTGCCCTGTCCAATCTGAAATTGCATTCTATAACGATTAGTTGTCAATAATTAATGCTACTACATTAGGACAAAATGAAATGACAAGATCATGCCATAATTAATAATAAATAATGCAATTATCTCTTCTTCTTCACTATTGCTAAGAAACTTTTGGTTAGCATATAAAAGAAGTCTTGCATTGCACATGCCAACAGATGATTGATTGATTAGAGCTATGGTGTCATCTGAGCTGTTTCATTTCTGTCCCCAATTTTACCTACTCATTTGATCATACATCCCACAATTCTATCTCATTGAACAAAATAAATAAATAAATATAATTAAACTAAAGTCCAATTATATTCTCTAAAAAAAAATTTAATTATATTAAAAGTAAAATTTTATTGGATCAACTGCTAATGAACTATTTTCATCTTTTTTAAAAAATGTAAATTATTCTTTTTGAATTCGAAACATTCTACGTACTGTTATATTAAATTAAATATTATAAAAATTTTATAATTTTACCTTAAAATTAGTTAAAATTTAAAAGACATCGAGTAAATTTGAGATTTTGAATTACTCGTGGCATCTTATCCTCATCCTCGTTCATCTTTTTCATGACCAACCCCAAAAAATAAATATAAAAGAATTGAATGGTAAAAAAAGTAAAAGTTTTTTTTTAAAAAAAAAAAAAGAAGAGAAATTAATCAATGCTTACTCCTCAATTTTTTGTTCTTTCTTTTTTCTAAAGATTACTTCAGTATCAAGCCCAAAGCCATCAACTTTATTAACCTCCACCAGCTCAGACTCATTAAACAATTCTACTAACGGCCCCACACTATACAAATCATTCGCCGAGTACTTATCAGCCCGTCTGGCTAGCGACACGTGTATAACACAAACTCCACCGGGCTTCAGTGTCCGCTCGATCTCTCCAACGAATTTCCACGGATACAAAGCATGATCGAACACGTTAGAGAACTCGAAGTCAAAAGTTTCGTTCTTGAACGGCTGTGCATGGAAATCTCCTTTAATCACAAGCGGCGGCGACGGCACCAAATCTATTCCGATAGAGTCGTCGACTCCGACACGGCGGAGAGCCTCCACTTCTTGGCCTACACGGGCTCCGATGGATAAAGCTTTTGAAGAGTTGGACAAGAGGTTTCTTCGCTTTAAGGAATGAAAAAACTGGGCAAAGACTACAACTTTCCGGTCCCAATCGCGAGTTTTCCATATTTGACGGAGTTTAGGGTTGAGGGTTTTGTTAAGTTGGTGCTGGACGTATGCATTGTAGGAGGAGTAACCGGGTCGAATGCGGAGGTCGGAGGTGGAGTTTTTGGGGATGAAGATATGATGTTGTCGCAGCGGTTTCCTCGTGATGATGTTTACTGTTTTGCGGTGATGATGAGTAAATGAGGCTATGAAAACGAAGGCTGAAATTGAGAAGACGAGTGACAGAAGGAAGGGTTTGACGATTAGAGGGAGTTTTGATATGGGTGTATTCATTATCATCCTCTTCTTTTCGTTGAGAAACAGAGCCACACAAACACACTAAAAGCCTTTATTGGAGTAGAGAAAAGTATGGCTGTGTCTGTGTGGGATTGCAGCTTTAATGGTGCATGCTTTTAAGAGGTGGAGGAAGGAGAGAGGGAGTGGGCGGCGGCGGCGGTGGACGTTGTGGTGGTGTATGGGGGGTTGAGAAAACGAGGGAAAGTTGTAGGGTGAATTGCGTACTGCTTTGCCGTGATAAAAATTCAGAAGTTCACGGAGAAAGAATCATCATTTTATATTTGGCCTGGTTTGGAATGTGAATGATTCTGTTAGCTATTGGTCTTTTTTGGGCTTTTTTCAACTACAGGACAGAGAAACAAAACAAACCGAAATAAACAATAAAATAATAAAAAAGCTAACATCTAACATAAACGGAAATTCTAGGGTTAATTCTAATTACTTTATTTTCATTTTCTATTATAAATATTGTATGAAAATGTATTACATCATTCAATAATAATTATTAATAAAATAAAATTACTTTATAAAAATTAAAATAACTATAAACTAGACTCTAACATAAAAATTTAAGAAACTACACTTAAAAAAAATAAAATCATCCGTATGGTATTGAAAAATAATCAATGATTTAACGTAGAGTATTCAACTTTCAGTAAGAGGGGTGTGTTACTTTTCAAAAAAAAAAAAAAAGAGGCGTGTTACTTGTATAAGCTATTGTAAATATGGATGATATAATAATAAATAAGGCATGCTTGTGCAACGGTCAGATTTAATGCTAGAAGTTGATGAAGAACAACTGATGTAAGACCCATTTATGTAAACTATTAGCCTTGATCGTGGTTGAAAAGGAAATTAAACTCTTTGATCGGAAAAAAACAAATTAAACTCCAAAAAGTTGGGATGCCACTAGGCCATGTTCTTTTTTATGCATTTGACAATGTTTAATAGTTTTTTTTTTTTATTGGGAGGTTAATGGGGAAATAATGTCTAGTAATTGTTGGAGGTTTAAATTAAAAAACAATAAAAAGAAAAAGGCATAGCTTCAAAGCAGTAACTGGTGGCGAAATTGCGGAAATAAGTGGCACGACCATATGAATGTTTTTAAGAAAATCAAAAGCGATTGATGGGCAATGATGTGTGCATTAAATTAATATATATGTCTGTTCTTGAGGTCGACATTCATTTGAAAAAACTTAACTTTCACTGGTGCCCTGGAACTTTGTTTCAACTTGCATAGAGATTAGTAACCCCTTCAGATTAGGCTTGCAAATCTCCTTCTTTCCAAAAAAAAAATCCCCTTCTACGGTTCTCGCAAGTACTCTGTTTCCTTGTACTTAGAGAGTCAAATTTCCCCAACTCTTACGAACATAGAGAATGGCATGCCCAAATGTCAAGTGAATTTTGCTATCCTCGCAAAGGAGTGAATCTACATGCAAGAGTTCTTTTGAAATCGTCATGAGCTAACAACCTTACACTCCAAGCTCTCTTGCCATGGACAAATTAAGAAAATTAATGCTCTCTTTGAGTTATATTTGAGGCACTACATGAGTGCCAACCAACAAAATTGTGCTAAGTTGCTTGATATTGCCCAGTTTTCATATAACTTGCACTATAAAATCCATGGAAACACTCTCCCCTCCGTGGCGTGACACAAATACTTACCGTAATGGCACTTCTCGTTTGCAAATCGCTTTCAACAATTCTGGTTCTTGAACTTGGACCATCAAATTCATTGAGACTCCTACCAACCTACACAGTGGCATCACCATATATGCACGCCCCAGTTCTTGTTGACCTAAACACATGCCCAAAACCAGTTAAAACTAAATCCTCTACTTCATTCTCTTCCCTTCCCTCCACCAAAAGAAGTGCTTCTGCTGCCACTGAAATGGAAACTTGTCGCGTATTTTATCATTTCATAAACTATTCATGTAATACTATAATGAATATAATTTGATCACATCCTACTTAAAGTCACCAATAATTACTCTTGTATGAACATAAGAATTTGATTCATAGAAGGTTCGAAGAATGTTGTAGACCACCAATGGAAGTGCAAAAGTAACAACTACGAACAAAAGCAAGCCCCTATCATCAGAGTCGGCATTAAGATGGAAGTGTCATTGCTATGCACACAAGACGGACCTTTTGTAGGACAGCCCAGCCATATCCACCCTTCAAATTTTTAGCATCTCCAAACCAAACCCAAGAGGAATAGTGGTTTCCATTTCAAAAATCAAGTGTTATTATGATACAGGGAAAGACAGTTTTCTTAACCAAATTTACTCCTTAAAAAATTATATACATAATTCATGACCTGTAATTCAGGCTTGCAGTAAATCACGTACCTCAAATTCAGCTTTGAGTAACCAGTAAACATGGACAAGGCACAAGGACTAGCCTGTATACAATCTGGTCACGGCCACTGCTTTAATCATGTTCGACTTCGCTGCATCCAGTAATGGGTCTGATTGAAGAGCTTTATCAAAGCAGAATTTGGCCTCCTCCCATTGATTTTCAGCAACAAACACGAGTCCAAGATTGTTATATGCAGGAGCATAGCCAGGTTTGAGTTCCAGAGCCTTTGTAAACATTGCCTTGGCACGTTGAAATTGCTTTTTCTGCCGATAGAGATTCCCAAGGTTCGAAAAAATAGTATGTGCTTGTTCAGATGCTGTGCAAGCTAAAGCCTGTTTATATACATCTTCAGCTCGTGATGATTCCTCCGATAATTGAAGCGCAATACCTAAAGATAAAAGACAGTAAGGAGAATACTAAAAATAAAAATATTTAGCCACCAAAATGGGCTAAAAAGGTTGAAAGGTCATTAATCTGCAAATACCAAGATTTGACCATGCATAGCTGCACTCTTTAAAACGAGCGACAGCAGCTTTGAGATACTTCTGTGCTGTTTCAAATTGTCGGGAACAGAGATAATGCAGACCCAGCTGATGCCACTGCACTCCATCATCTGGGTCCTCTGCTACTGCCTGATTCATATGCACATGAATAGTGAAATAAACAACCAAGCTATATATGAAAATGTATTTTGTATACCACCACTCTACTGGAGGACAATAACTGATTAGTTCTAAATTGTGGTATAAACATTACCATAGCTTTGGAAAGTCTAAAAATGCATAAAATTCAATTCAATTCAATTGAAATTATATTTAATCCATTCTTATGTTTGGAAAGACTATCCTTGCCAGAATTTAATTCTTTCAACTTAAAAAAGAGAAGATAATTTTGATGAACAAAAAGCCAACAAGTGACATGATTTACAAGAATTCATTCAATCAACTTGAATTCTTGCACATTATTTCTTCCAAATAAGGCCTACACTTATAATCCAATCTGGAATAAGAAAATATTTCCTCCTCTCTAATGTGTTTTTTTATAAGAGGCATTTCTTGATTGTTACTTGCAAATGTCAAACTGAACTCATCCACTCACCCAAATGTTACCTGCTTTAAGCTGTAGAGAGCACGGTCTTCTACATCCACCAACTCATTTTGTTCAGTTTCAAATGCTGCTGCAATCTCATGTTGGGCTTTGTGAACCATGGCAAGTCCTGCCCATGCAATGGGAAGTTCAATTGGAACAGATTCTCCTTCTCTCAATATGGAAGCCATTTCATTTCCAGCCCAGGAAAGTTGTTCACTGGGATCTTGAGACCTTTCCGCATCCTTGATTCGGTGGACTGCCACAGCATATCTAGTCGACATACAGTTGGGCTCCAATTTTGCAGACTGAAAAGCAACATAAAGAGAAAATAAAATCAGTAACAGACAACTTCAACTTCAACACAAAGATGCTGCAGAGAAAATGATGAAAGTAGAATGCATGCATCAGCAAAGTTAAAAATAAAAGGATCTTCTGAATTGTTCATTGCCAAAAAAAGCCAAAGAAAAACTATTCCCATCAGAAGATCAAGGGAATCAATGAACAACCTCAATAAAGAAGCAATAAATGACTGTAGCAATGAGCCATGAGCACCTTCTCCAAGCATTTGCTTGAACTTCTGTGGTCGCAAGTCAAGTAATATGCATTAGCAAGATTTGCCCATACATGTGATGCTTTAGGGTCCACTTTTAATGCAGCCAGTAGACACTCTTTTGCAACATTGACAGCTTCAGCCTGCTCTACACAAGCACCTTCACCAGAATTTGACCCAGCACCTAAGAATTCAGAAAGGGAAGTTGCATCATGAAAGGTAATTGATCATACATATAACGAAAAGTAACTCATCAAGTGAAGAATGTCACAAGAGGTCAATAGAGCTCACAAAAAACCATAAAGCCAAAACTCACCAAAATCATACCTGCGATAACTGAACCATATTTACAAAGAAGAAGAGCAGCATAATTGACAAATGCGGCAGGATGATTTTGATCTTTAAGGATCAACTCTTGGAAACATTTTGCTGATTGCTCCAAATTTCCACTGCAAAATTGATTAACTAGTTATGTTTCAGTGGTTATAATCTCAAGGAAATATAAATGAAAAAATCTTACATCATTATGGAATTTCAAACTTGTCCTCTTAAATCTTTTCACTTTCATCATTCTACTAGTACTTCTTCAGTTAAGGCATCGTCCACAGTGGACAAGAGCAAAACTTAAAGGCCATTCTCTTACCTCTGAATGTATGCAATCCCCAAGTTTCCAAGGCAATCATAGTTGTTATTGTCAATCGCCAACAATGATGACCAAACTGAAATTGCACTCTATAAAAGAAAGTTAAACCCCATGTCAGAGGAAAAAAAAAAGATTGAAAGAATGAATGAAAACAGAATCATAAACAACAAAAGTAGCATTGTTCTTCTGGTACCTGCAGTCGGCCGGACTTCAGAAGTATCAAACCCAGTGTGTTCCAAACAGCTGCTTGTCTTACATCAGACTGCATTGACTCCTTTAATCGAGAAAGAATTTCTTCAAGCTCTTCAACTTCAAGTTCTTTATCCAAACTATTATCAGCAAAACTCTCAAGGAGAATACACTGCACAGGGGATGATAATTATTACGAAAAAGCAAACACGAGATCCTACTATAAATGCACTAGAAAAGTAAATAATGAAAGCACAAACAAAAAATAGCACACAAAACAAAATGTTACTGCACCTGAGCATGGTGAATTTGAACTAGCGAAAGCAACTCTGGCCTAGCAACCTCAGCTTCAGGGCGAAGCAAGATCTCTTCTGCTTTCTCATAAGCAAAAACTGCCTAGAGGAATCATCAAGACTAATGAAACAAACATCATACATATCAATCAAACCACAAGTGATTAATTAAGTTTCAAAAATTTTACCTTCTGAGGCTGCCCCAACCTTTGATACATTAAACCAAGTATAAAATAAGCATGAGCATTTTTAGGCATCTTCTTTGCAACATGTACCAAACCCTAAGTATGTGCAAAATACACCAAAACATCAATCTAATGAAACAAAACCACACAATTTTTTTTTAATTTCGATATAGGAGGATACTGACAGTTTTAAGACTGCTAACTTTTTCTTCGCGAGAAGAGATGGGACCTTGACCAGGCGGATCAGTATCAATATCAGGTCCGTAATCAAGAGAAGCATCGACTTTACTATTTCTCGAACGGCATCTCCCTACCTTGTTCGACCTTTTACCTTCTAATTCCACTGTATCGCCTTCTTTACACGTCGTGCAACTTTTATCTTGACTTTCATCATTTGTTAACCTAAGCCGCATTTTAAACCGTAAACTAAGCGCATGCCACTCAATCACTATCATGGACACTTCAAAGTATATACATATAATTTTATCATAATTTCGAAGTAATCAAGAACTAAAACTCTGAAATTGCTCTTTTTGGAGTAAGAACGAACCTAGAGAGGTCGAGGACTGATGATTGAACGGAATCGTTAGCGTCGGTTTCAGGAGGATTGGCGTTAAGGTCAGCCAACACGACGAGCTTGGGAGGTTGAGCCACCTTGGAAGTGTCTGTCATGTCGAGTTCTGACTTAATAGGCGTAGGCGGGGTAACGGGGGATCGGAGCTCCGGTTCAGACATTTCCAAGTTCAGAGTTGCAGACGCGACGGGTAGTGAGGAGGAGTTGGAGGACTCGAGTATGGTAATGTTCGGTTCGAATCGTTTTTGTAGGTTTCTTTCTTTACGTTTGGATGCGGGAATACAGGTATCTGATTAGATGATTTTTGGGCTGACTGGGTTGGGCTTCAGTTTTAGAATTTGGGTGCGTCTCATTTTCACATTACTTCTTAAAAAATTAAAGAAAATTCTTTAGTTAGTTTTTTTTTTTTTTATTACTGTTGGATAAAAGTATATTTTATCATTTATGGTGATTATGGACAAAGTATATTTTACTTTATTTCTTATTTAGAGTACATCAAAAATTAAATTAAATTAGTTGTGATTTCATATAATTTGTGAACTGTGAAATAAAATTATATAAATAATTTGAATAGAATAATAACTAAATAAATTAAAAATTCCTTAAAAAAAACTAAATAAATTAAAAATAAAATAAATCACATTAAATTTATGTTCTTTAATTTTTGTTGCCATAATTTTTTAGTTATAATAAGATTTGTTTTTAGAATTATTAAATTAATATTAAAATATGTATAATAGTGTTTTAGTTAAAAAAATAATATTAAGTACTATAATTTTTTTAATTTTTTAATAGTTTAGAAAAAATATTTTGAGCAGTTTAAGATGAAAAAATATATAATATATAAATAATTTTAGAATTTAAATAATATTAAAATATGTATAATAGTATTTTAGTTAAAAAATAATACTAAATAACTATTAAAAATTTGAGTTTTTAAACATCACAATAGTTTTTCAAATAAATATTCAAATATGAATTTATTAAATTTTTAGGTTAATAATTTTAGAACTCTAACATTTAATATATATATATATATATATATATATATATATATATATATATTTCTTATATATATATAAGTTTGCAAATTTATTTAATTATAAATTTGCACGTTAATTTATTACAAAATAAGAAATTCTTGGATAACTTTATTTTTGATATACTTGATTTTTATTTCATTAAATTAGAATGTGTTAAAGAGTTATAAAAAAAAAGTAAAATTTATTTTATAATATATAAAATAATCATAGAATGCACCTTACAAAATAATTGTACCTTGTCACAGAGATGCTGAAATCAACATAATAACAATAATTCTTCAAACAAAACAAAATAAAAAAGAAGGGACTACTCATGGGTAGGGGGGAAATTAAAAGTATCATCCTGCCATCATATTGCATGCAATAGCAGCAACTCATATCCCTTCCTCGACATCTTTAACCAAACATACTTCTAAAATCTATGTTAATGGTAACAACAAAAAACTAACTTTTTATACATCGGCTGGGACTGGGATCCACAAGAATCTCCGTCTGATGACCACAAGGAGAAAAGAAAGGAAAGAAAGAAACATCAGTAAGGACTCAAACATTCCACATCTATCTATCTATCCACCTCAAGTCGCACAGAGATGACTATAACAGTACATGAGATAATGGGCAACAACAGACATGAGAGAAACTAACAGAAAATATATGTTCATCTCAAGTAGCTGCAGCCACAGATGACCCGAAAGATGCCAAAAGCCAGCCCTTTGTCTGAGCATGCTCCACATAGAAACTGAATTTCTCCTTTGCATTTGGTATGTCCAGAGCCAGATCGTCAAGCCCATCTCTGATGCGGGTGAAGCCTTTGGTCATCTGATTGATGGTGATCAGCCCTTCGTTGAAACATGCCTGTAGCAGATCAAGCATACTGTCATTCTTCTTTTCCATGGCCATAACTAATGCCTTCTTCACCACCTCATGGTTAAAGAAAGGCATTCCGAGATCACGGATACATTGGCAAGCCTCACTCACAACACCTCCACTTTCATACTCCTCTAGCAGCTTCATTATCTTGTCCTTCGCATCCTCCACAGCCCAGCCAGTTCCACCTCCCCAACACCTCAGGATCCTCTCACCAGCATGTCGGGCAGCTATAAGCGATCGAGCCATACGGACAGTCTCGCTCCCACTGCATTTTGGTGGCAATTTGCCGCCTATCTCCTCTAAATTCAGTGGAGCTAAGACATCATCAATCACAGCCCTTGCCAGAAAGAGGGCAAGTTCATTTGAAGCATCTAAAATGTCCAGAGCAGTATCTTCCGCAGATTCTAGGAGCATGACAAAGCCACTAACTATATCATCAGTTGAGAATATCTCAATGTGAAGAGCTGAAAGCAGAACAGATGCCATTTCTTTCTCCCTGTTCTTCCTGTCCATGGCAAGGGTTATGAGCTTTTTCAAGAAAATTGGATTAAACTCAGGCATGCCAAGATCTTCAAGACTTCGGATTAGTTCAGGAATGTCATCTGAGAGGAAATACTCATGAATTATTGTAACAATCTCCTCTTTGTATCGTCTCAACCTTTGGTCTTCAGCTTGTCCTTTTCCATCTTCATTGGATGATTTCATGAATGAGGAATCCAGCCACCCCTCAGAGATAGCCTTGGGAACAAAAGATTGGAACAAACTTTTTGCACAAGGAATATCAAGTGCAAGGTCATCGAGGCTTTCAGCTAACCGAGCAAAACCCTTCACCATTTGACTGGAACTTATCAAACCTTCCTCAGAAGCTTCCTTCAAGAGCTTCAATACAAGTGGCTCAGCAGTTCGAATCTCCATGGCAAGAATTATGGCCCTCTTAACAACCTCATGGTGAAAGAATGAAACCCCCAATTCCCTGATGCACCTACATGCCTCAAAAGCATCCCCAATCTCCACATACTCCCTCAATAGTTCAGCAATCTTTTTCTTTACTTCCTCCACAGTGATGTGAGTGCTACCACCCCACCTCCTCTCCACAAGTTCCGCATGGTGTGGAGCTGAAAGATAGCTCTTCTCAGCAGTTTGGAGAACCTGAAATCCCTTTGAGGACTCTGGAAGGGTCTTCTTTGCTCTAGTCAGGAAAGCTGGAGGGAGGATATCATCTACTACAGCACGAGCAATGAATAAAGCAAGGATATCCACTGCATCCAATATGTCCACAGCAAGATCATCAGCGGACTCAAGAAGTATGACAAAACCATCTCTAATTTGAGATGGACTGATGACATCAGCATATAACATAGATAGCAAAACAGAAGTCATTTCCTTCTCTTTATCATGCCTGTCCATAGACATGGAAACCAGCCGCTTGATAAAGTATGGATGATACTGGCTTGAGCCAAGTTCCCTGAGATAAGATGCTGCTACTTCCACATCACCAGTACTAAAGTACTCCTCAATAATGGAAGCAACAGCCTTCTTGTACTCATCTAATGGGTCTGAGATAGTTGCCCCAACAAGCTCATATGGCTCCTGTTCCAAAGAAGGTTGAAGATAGCAATGTGATATTGATGGTAGAGAGTCATTGTTAAAAAGTGTTTACATATGACACAAAGATAAAAGGTAGTGAACATATGTGGAGAGAGACCCAGCACAGGAGTAAATAGGAGCACAAGGGCTGCTCACAGACCGACCAACAATGGACTTTATACCCAATAAAACATATGAAAATCAAGATTGGGGAGAACAAATCAAATTGCAAAAGTAGCAAATACCTCTCCACTGTCATAGTTGGGATCATTCCTATCAATATGGGATTCACCATCAGTATCAAGAAGTTTCCCCCATGTGCCTTTACCACCACCGCCATCTGCAGCAAAAAATTAAAAACGACAAGCACTAATCAGAACCCTACTAGCTGGATATTTCATTCAACTGCATTAGCAAATAAAAATTCAAATGACGCCAACACGGACACTAGACAGGAAATGACAACTGGAAGAAAAAGAAAAGATCTACCAACCAGACAGGTTATTGAAATCATACTGCATCAGCATTTGTCAATGTAAACAATAAAAATTAGCATTGCTGTGATCTCAAAATAATGCCATTTCTTTCCTGTTGATATGCTTTGAGGAATTTCTCCAGTCAGCGAAGGAAGTTGGTCATTCTAATTGGTTTGAAAGGTTACCCAAGCCATGCATGTGATGCCAACAAACAGACAATGTAATATGCTAAATAATTTGGTCAGTTATTGGTCATTTAAGCGATAGAATCAGGAAGAAATAGAGCAGTGTGCTTAAGCTTCTCCAACATGTTCACAACACCATCTATAAATCTTACAAGTTAGCAGACATTCTCAATTGATGAGGATGCCAATTTCTAGAACTGCAACAGCAAACACTAAGCTCAGAAGGTTATTCTTGATGTTCTTTATTCTTTTTAAATTATTTATGATACAAATATATAATATATTTACTGAAACGAGTATTTGACATATCAGGAATTAAACAATAGGAAATGTAAGCCACAGCTATCACGCCAACATTTAAAAAACAGAAATCTTTTTCAAGAATTAGATGAATATAAAAGTGACACAAAATGTCACATAAACCACAATTGATGACTCAAAAATTCCACATTAATAAGATTAGAAAACTCATACAAATATAATTGCAAGGGTATTCTATACCATATAAGCAAATTCAGAATTTTTTTCCCAACTTAAGTCAGACAATTGGGGAAGGATAATTAACAAAATATAACACAAGAGAAATAATTTCAACAGGAATGAGTAAGGTATAATACGAGTATCATAAAAAATTGAATCCTTTACTGAAAATGATCAAAATATATGTCGGCCTCGCGTCTAATTCTTTCAGTCTTTCACATTGTAAAAAATGATGGTGTCTCTAGATCTCCAATACAATTCTTCTCAACTCACTCGAAGGCAAAGTTGTTGTATGCAACACTCAAACAGTCAGGGTAACCTGGATATTCACAATTGACAGAACATGCACATTTGAGCTTCATGCTACCGTGCCAGCCTTAGCTAGAGTGAAGATTTGATGCTTAATGCTTTAGTTGATAAAAGCTTCTGATATGACATAAGATATACTCAAAAACAAATATTTGCAATCTTCCATCATTGCCCATACTTGCCAGGCTGGAGGTTTCCAGTAAGTATTATGGAAGAAACACTATTCATGACTTTCCTAAAGGAACACTATTCATGACTTTCCTACAGTTCAATACAATATAATGCGCTAACAAAATCAAATTGCAACAGGCCACTTTCACTCTTCAGTCCTCCAAATGGCAGAGAAAAAAGCATTCACAGCTGCGAAAGCAGAGACCATCCACTTTCTACCCACAATAAACATTCACATGTACGAACTGGTAAACAAAACAATGAACTAAAAATGTATCAAAAATAAATAAATAAAACCTCGGCCACTTGCTTAAAAATTCAGCCCATTACTTAAAACAATAACAATGCACCAAATCATGAAATTCATTGACATAAATGCAGAAGAATAACTGAATAGATCAATATAAGCAATTAATCATATCATCAGACATAATACGTAGGCATATCACTGTCATTGCATATCTTAAAAATCCCCCTATGTAGCTCGTATATGAACATAAAGTAGCAAACATACATACCCTTCTTCACACGAATAAATTTTCCAGAGTGAGACCGACGCACATGCCTGACAGCAATCCCAGCATTCGGAGCCTTACCAGCGCCAGGAACTTTAAATGGATGCTCAGTAAGCAAAGATGAGAGAGGTTTCGGTGAAGATGAAAGATTCTTTGGTGACGATGACAAAACCTCCACATTTTGACTAGCTACTTTCAACATCTCCCTCTGCTCTTCCGTTAAAAATGCCTCACTTGTCGCCATTTTTTTAGCCTTTTTTTCCCAATTTTATAAACTCTCAATACACCTAACCTGGATGAAATAAATGATTATAAGAATCATACATATAACAAAAAACACAATGTGAAAACGTAAGATTTAAAAGGTTCACTTTCCCTCCTTTTCTCAGAAACCAAACAAACACACCGCCACTAAAACACAAGACCATGAAAGCAAAAGCGAACCTGTAATACTAGTTGCGGAGGATTAAATTCAAAGATAAAAATCCGAATCCGACACTTCAGTGCTTGGCCCGGATCTCGAGCCAAGGCAAAAGAAGCAATCGGATCTCACCAAAACGGCTCGTCCCGATTCGAAACCGAAATTATACAGAAGAAAAAATTTGAAAAAAATCAATCTGAAATGAAAATTAAAAATAAAACCCTAGATCAACGGATCAAACAAAAAAAATTGGAGTTTTAATGGCGTCTCTATCTGTTAAAGAAGAAGAAAAAGAGAAATGGATGAGGATGAAAAAGGGAGGTGGAGAAAGATAGAGTATTTATACGGAGGCGACGGTTACGGGTACACGTAATGGGCTTTTTTGGGCATATTATCATTCTGTATGTCCACGTGGCACTCTGTACCGGCTATTGCCTGTAGTTTGCTTCCACCTGGCGTACTGTCAACCGGTTTAGGGTTTTGGGAATGGGTACGTTTAATTACAGAAATATCCTTTTTAATCTTGCGGATCAAATGAGAAACCGAGAGTGATGGATGTGGACACAGGATGGAATAGTACAATATGTGAGAGAGAGAAAGAGAGAGAGGCGTTTGGCAAATGAGAAAATATGTTCTTGTATGGTAAGAAAATTTAATCTGTTTGGTAAAGAAATAATTCTCATTGTTATTTTATGAGCTAGTAGATATATTCTTGTTTTTTGTTTTTGAATTTCTTGATAGTGATGAATATTGATAAAAATTAAATTTTCAACAGTATAGATTTATAAGATAATAAAATTTTTCTAGAAACTCTTTCAAAGACTTGGACTTAAAATTTTTAATATTTTAAATAAGAGATATTGATTTAGTTAACTTTTTTTATAATTGCATTGTATTTCCTTAATTCATTTATTTTATTTTATTTCAAATTTATCTTAAGAAAATATTTTTACACTTAGTTTTTAAAATATCTTGACACTTTTTTTTATTTTTTTATTGACGATTGTAGATGAATTAATATAATAACATTTTATTTATGTGTACTTTTTTAATATTAAAAATATATTAATACCTTGTTAATCAGTGAGATCGTTTTTATTTTGTCACGGTATATAACACCTATAAGAGGTGGAAGTATAATTAAAAAATATATTGATATCTCAGTATGTAATAGTAAAAAAACATTGATTAACATTATAAAAAACCTGGAAGTTTTTTTTTTTTTTCCCTTTTTTTTTACTCTTTGTTTTCTCTCACTTATTGGCTACTACGAATAGTCGTTCATATTTGTATTTTGTTTGTTTTATTTTGTTTTCATTGAATAAATATACTTTTCTGATCCGTTTATTTTTTGATAAGTTTTTGGAACCCTTAATGGAATTTTAATGGAATCTATATGTTTTCTAGATAAAGTTTGTATTTTTTTTATTGTTGTAAAATTTTTATTAACATTTTTACAATTAAATTTATTCAAAGACTAAAAAATTAATTTATAACTAAATTAAATTATTAAATGAAGCAAATTGTAAAATTTTATTAACGCAATTGAAGAACAATAATAATAAATTTTATAATTTGAATGAGATTTTATTTTACAATTTTTTATATTATTTTATTATGTTTATTATTGTACTTTTAATTTCCAATCAATTAAAATTTTTATTTTATTTTTTTAAAATATACTAATGAACATATGGGACAATAAAGTAAATGAATGCAATGCTGTTGTTGCATGCTGTTACAATGGCGCAATTAGACAGTAGGAATGAGATTATTATCTTGAATTATTAAACTTATTCAATAAATTTGGTGACATGTATCGACATAATTACGTGAAATGATTCGATCTTATCTGGACAAATTATCTTAAGATAATATACTTTCCATACATGTGGTATCATAATACTTATATATCACGCACCAAAAGAATATAGTATATTAATTAATATTTTCTTAAAAAAAACAAGTGATGACAATGTTGAAACTTTTATTTATTGTATTTGTAAATACAAAATTGTAGTTCAATTTCAAATTAAAAGTAAAATCTATCTCCACATTCAATTTCGGTATCATATAAAACAACAATCGAAAATATGACTTAAATTAGGAGGGATTAATTGATTTTTTTTTTTTTTTGTCAATAGAAAGAATTAAAGTGGTTGAATTTTCCACTATAAAAAAACGAAAAAAAATAAAAGTTTAAATTTTACTCTTTATATTTAGATAGCCACATTTTTACCGAGATGGCCACTGGTAAAGGATTGGGATCAGTTAATGTTGATATGCCTACAAACGGTTGAAACAATATAATGTGTAATATTGTTTTTATGCTTGTTTGTAGCTTACAGACATTATGCTTCTTATGTGGCACTGGCAACTGTATAGCAATAAAATTCATGAATAATTGATAACATTTTTTTTGTTTTCTTCAAAGATATCATCCAAAACACATATAATTAAAATATAAAAAAAAATCAAAATTAAGAACCCAAAAAAATCCAAAGTGAATTGACATATGACAACAAATAGTTTATACGAATATCTCCACCCATTTATCCAAATCCCACAACCTTAGACTAATTAAGCTCATGTCATTGTCAAATCAAAGTTGTGTTTTATATTAAAAAGAGAACACCAATCGAATTCGATAATCCACGCATTCCCTAAAATAATATGTTGAATTTATTTAGAATTGTCTTTGGAGAGTGACATAATCTTTTCATCTAGACCTATAATGGTGTTTATTTGAAAATTCTCAATTGAATTGATTTCAGATATTTTTTTCTGCCGATAAGTGATTTTGCATTTGTTGCTTTATTGATAAATGCCATGATATAGCAACATCAAGCATGAGCCTAAGAAATAATGCATAGATGCTGGGATATTTTTTGCATGCTTTTTTATTTATTTATTTATTTTGAATAATGATAATTGTTAGTATGCTAGCATACAAAAATTACTAACGTACCACATGATTCTTCGCATATTGTTATTTATCATACAAGTTTGCGACGGAGATATGATATAGCCTTGGGGAGGGTAAAATACAAAGGCTTATTTTATTTTGTGGGAAACGGGCAAAGGGTAGGATGCGGATGAATAAGTTCAAAAGAAGATAAAGATGTCTTATTATCTTAGCAATGGATGAGCTTCTCCTTTTCCGGATGCAAAGGTGTAATGATGGGTGAAAGATTAATTAAAAATTTAACAATTATTATACGTCTTAACGAGCATCTAGCTCGACGGTCCAAAAATAACATGTTCAAAAAAATAATAAGCCGACTTCACCAAAATCACTGCCAAACACCAAGCTTATAAAATACAAGCCAATATCGGACCAAAGTTATGCCAATTAACAAACAATGAAACAATATGAAGCATTGCACTGCACTCACGCAGAAATCTCAACTCTATTTCCAGGAAAAATTTTGTTGATGGCCTCAGTCCAAAAAAATCTCAACTTCATTTCTCCTACGACAACTTATGGTATGCAATCAGTATGAAGTTTTGTGTATCGAGTAGAATTGTCACTTTTAAACCATGTTGGGCCTCTGTGGTAGCAGAAGATTATAGAACTTATCATGCAAGAAGAAATTCTTTCCCTTGCTGTCAACAGCCTTTTTCCATCCACACCATCCGCCATTTATAATTTTCTTGTGATCATCATTACCAGTATAATGAGGATCGAGTATTAGAAACGCACAATCTCCACTGCTCTCATCATAATGAACTCCCAAAATAGTATATGCAAGAACACCGCCACCTGTGTTCATGTTAGGAAAGGTCAGAGACTCATGTTATGGTCATTCTATTTCCCTCATTTCTCATTCTCCTCTCTAGAAATTCAGATAAAATCTGGGGCATGCTGCAGTAGAGCCCAAATAAATCCCTAAGTGTAACATCTAGAACACTACAATCTTCAGTTGATTTACCTTAGAGAGAAGTAACAACTGATGGCACAAAAATGGAGAAAAAACTATATAATAAACGTTACTTACCAATCATAATAGGCGTTCCTTGGGTCTCAAAGTGCAAAGCTAGCTCTCTACATTTTTCAGGAAGCTCAGCTCCTGATCGCACATTTATGATTTTGCTAATTACCTGTCATTTCAAATCCATTCACAAAAATTTGACATTTAATTTTCTATGCAAATTTAGTTCTGCATAAGCAACATGAACTTGAAATTCTTCACATTCATCATTAAGAGTTAAAAAAAGAAAAAACACTAAATGGTGCACTTACACCCAGAAGTTTATCCAAAATGAAGCTCAACTCGATGGCACCAATCCAATCACGAGATCCAATAAATGAAGGATCTTTATCCCCAATCTCCACTAGCGATTGCTGTATTTCCCTACAGATCGTGCCAGGTTAAGAAAATAATATTGATGCCACAAACAAGGATTTCATTCATGTGATAATTTTTCCTTTTATATAATAGAATAATGGTATGCTTAGATAGAACATAGCAACAGTTATCTCACAAATCAAATTCCCAATTTTGACATTTTCATACCTATGAGAAGGAACTTCAACGGAAGTATAGTGCTGAATTCTGAACCATGAAATGATAGTTTGCAGAGATCGGTAAGCACAACCCCAGCCCTAAAAAAACATGCATAAAAATTAGCGAACACTGAACAAGAACTGCAAAGATAAAAGAAGATCAATGACCAAAGTAAATTCAGCTGCAATAAGTTGACCATCAAATTTAACTGGGACCCATAAAAAGCTGATATTTTATGAGATTATCTATTTATGATCAGAACTCAGAGGATTAAAGAGAATATATATGTTCGAATGTCAAAATGTTTCTTGTTAGTAAGAAAAGTATCATTACCGAGTCATCAAAACCATCTTGGAGATAGTGATGGTATTCATAAGAACCTTGAATTAGAGACACAATTCCCCCTGAGACTGCAGAAAGATTATGTTTAAATGAGAATGGTATTTTGGACCTGCATAATACAAGGGGAAAAAAAGGACAAACCAAAAAACAGCAATCACTAACCCCCACTGCTTGGGATCCCAATATGCACATCTTTAAGCAAAGAAGAGCCTGACATGACCAAAAAAAGCGCAATTTTAGTCCAAAAGAAATGCAAGTGATGCATGAAAATTTCTTCATGAACCATCTAACCCATTGTTATAAACTTAGTAGTTACCCTTTCGCCTTGAATTGTCCCTTGAACTATCCTTCATTGTAGAGAAATCTAGTGCATTAGCTACCCTTAGAAGAGGACGATCAAAAGGGAGCCCCAGCCTGAAGTGCAAGGATTTCCTGATTTCAACTGCAGGAGATAAGTTCTGCTGAATTAAGAGTAAATTAAGAATCTCAAATATAATAATCACCAATAAATTACAAAAAGCCTAAACTACAAGATGTGTTTCTGCCTCTAGTTCCTCTCCAAAAATCTCCATCTACCAAACAAATTCCCTTTTCTCCATCCATGGCACCCAAAAATATTGATGTTCAAAGGTATGTAGACGCATATGCGAGCTTTTTATTCATTGCCACATAATCTGGTCAGTGGTCACAGGTTGCAATCTTTTACCATTTTAAACAAGAGGTTAAAAAGGAAAAAACCATCTCCAACCGCCTTAGTGATGATTTCAATTATTTTGGTGCTTCAGATTTCAGGTGTGCACTTAAAGAGGGTTAAGAACAAAAGAATTTATGTCGGTCGATGGTCTTGTTGGAATCCCACATTGAAAATGCACAAAGCAATAAAGGACTTATAAGTAGTGTAGATTGGACCTTAACACAAGCAAATTAGTTTTGTGTTACATGAGCTCAACCTCATTAATAAGTTTACATGTGTGTGCGTGAGCCAACACTCTCAAGGCCCGTGAACTTGTTGACATGGTATCAGAGCCATGATCCCGAACTCATGTTTAAGACCTGGAGTTGGGCATGGCCTGTTTGAGTTCGATACGACTATGTGAGTTTTCATGGGGGTGCGGCTCATTTGTGACCCCGTTTAAGTCATTAAGAGTCGTTGGGTGCGGCCCGTTTGTGTTTCGCAAGTGTAACTAGTCCGGGCCTAGTTATACTCGAGGGGGAGTGTTGGAATCTCACATTGAAAATGTGCAAAGCAATAAAGGACTTATAAGTGGTATAAATTGAACCTTAACATAAGCCAATTGGTTTTGTGTTATATAGACTCAACCTCATTTATAAGTCCACATGTGTATGCGTGGGCCAACACTCTCGAGGCCAGTGGACTTGTTGACAAGTCCTATACATGTGACTTGTATGGATGAATGTTTCTTATGAGGCCAAAATATGATAGTTTTACCATTGATAACAAGCACATGCTGCATGAATACTTGCATGTATCAATGGCAGAGGTTATGGGTTGTCAATTGCTAAGATTATGGCAGAAATTATGGCTAAGATTTATCATAATCTGTGTGTTAGTTGTCCCATAATTTGTGTATTAGTTGTATATATATTCTTACCTAAAGTAGATTATCAGTAATTAGTGTACTTGTTGTAAATATTTTTTTGTCTAAAATAGGTTGTACAACAATAGTTATTTAAAGGAAAGATCATCAAAGAAAGGGGCATTCAGCCATTTTCTCAAACTTTGTTATGGTATCAGAGCTTGCCTCTGAAATTGATAACTAAATCTTCGAATCTTTATCAATTTTTTTTTGCTTTTGTCTTCCAAAGTTTTCTGGTTTGCCATCATTTTTTTGGTTGATTAATTTCTGATCAACAACTTTGGCTTTGAGATTTCATTTTTTCTTGGAAGGATGTCTGCTGAGAATTTTCTTGGAAGAATGTCTACAGAGACTTTAGTTATCAAATTTACAGGAAAGAATTATGCAGCATGGGAATTTCAATTCAGAATGTTTCTAAAAGGGAAGGAACTTGGATTCACATTGACGGGTCTGCTCCTGCTCCTCAAGAAGGTACAGAACTCAATCAATGGGAGGCAAAGGATGCTCGAATCATCTCTTGGATTTTAGGTTTTGTTGAACCTCATATGGTAAACAATTTACGTTCCTTTAGTACAGCTAAGGAGATGTGGGATTATCTGCAACGCATATATCATCAAGATAACACTGCAAGACGATTTCAACTAGAACTTGACATTGGTAACTTCAGTCAAGGTAATCTCTCTATTGAGCAGTATTATTCTGGATTTATTAATCTATGGAGTGAATATTCTGGTCTTATCTATTCAAAGGTACCTAAAGAGGCCGTAGCCAGCCTTCAAGCAATTCATGAAGATAGTAGGCGCAATCAGTTTTTGATGAAACTGAGGCCAGAATTTGAAGTTGCACGGGCTGGATTACTGAATAGAAATCCTGTCCCTTCCTTGGATATATGTCTTGGAGAATTGTTGCGTGAAGAACAAAGAATTGCTACACAAGCTGCTCTAGGTTCATCCAAGGAGACATCTAAGGTTGTTAATGTTGCTTATGCTGCTCAAGGGAAGAACTAAGGAAAGGGACAAATGCAGTGCTATAGTTGCAAGGAGTTCGGGCATATTGCCCGCAATTGTGGTAAGAAATTCTGCAATTATTGTAAACAGAATGGACACATTATCAAGCAATGTCCTACACGCCGACGAGGCCAAGCTTTTTAGGCTGCTATCTCAGACCCTACCACTATCAGTTCTATAGCCACAATTGCTAGCACAAATCAATCTTTTGCCACTCCAGAAATGGTCCAACAGATGATCATCACAGCATATTCTACTCTTGGACTTCTTGGTCAAGGTAAGATTGTTTCTTCTCCTTGGTTTGTTGATTATGGGGCATTAAATCATATGACTGGATCACCTGATTGGCTGCATAATCTTCAGAAGTATACTGGAAAACAAAATATTCAAATTGCTAATGGAAGTAATCTTCCAATTACTACCATTGGTGATATTGGACCTTCCTTTCATCATGTATTTGACACTCCTGGATTGTCTGCTAGTTTAATTTCTGTTGGGCAGTTGGTGGATAATAACTGTGATGTAAATTTCTCTCGTCATGGTTGTCTTGTGCAGGATCAGGGGTCGGGGAAGGTGATCGCGAGGGGGCCTAAAGTGGGCAGATTATTTCCATTGCAATGTAATATTCCTAGAACTTTGTCTTTGGCTTCTATTATTATTGAAAATAAGGCTGACGTTTAGCATAAACGATTGGGCCATCCAAATAATGTGATATTGTCTCATTTGATGAAGCATGGTTTTCTTGGCGACAAAATCAGTGTTCTTCTAATAGTTTATCTCTTGATTGCTTTGTTTGTAAACTAGGAAAGAGTAAAGTGTTACCTTTTCCTACTTACGATACTCATGCTAATACATGTTTTGAGATTATACATAGTGATGTTTGGGGTGTTACTCCTATTATTTCACATGCACAGTATAAATATTTCGTGACATTCATTGATGACTATAGTCGTTTTACATGGATATATTTTCTGTGTACCAAAGCTAAAGTGTTAACTGTTTTCAGAATTTTTATGGCTTATATTGAGACTCAATTTTCCACCTCCATTAAGGTTTTGCGGTTTGATAATGGTGGTGAGTATATGTCACATGATTTCCAAGCTTTCTTACAACAGAAAGGCATTATATCTCAATGATCATGCCCTTATACCCCTCAACAGAATGGGGTGGCTGAACGGAAAAACCGTCACTTGCTAGACATGGTTTGCACTTTACTCTTAGAGGCATCAGTTCTGCCTAAATTTTGGGTGGAAGCTTTGTCAATTGCAGTTTATTTGATTAATCGGCTACCTTCTCAATAATTGAATTTTGATTCTCCTTACTTCCGTCTTTTTGGTATGCAGCCTGATTATTATATGCTACACACTTTTGGATGCGTTTGCTTTCTTCACTTGCCGTCACATGAACGCCACAAGCTTACAGCTCAATCAATAAGGTGCGCATTTATGGGCTATAGTACTACTCACAAAGGATTTCAATGTTATGATGCTGCCACTAATCGACTGCGTGTTTCTAGAAATGTGGTTTTCTTTGAACATGAGTACTATTTTCAGCAGCAGAATCTCCCTTCAAATGGTGTTCTTCTTCCTAGCTTTGATGATATATCTCCCTCCATTGAGCGTTTTAAACCTGGTTTTGTCTATCAAAGACGACAACCGCCACCATCGCAAATACTTCCCGACCCTGATCCAGTGCCCACTTCAATAGCTATTCGATGATCTAATCGTATCAGTCATCCTCCTAATAGGTATGGTTTTTCTACTATTTTAGCTGATATTACAGTTCCTACCTCTTATTCTCATGCCACTAAACATGTATGTTGGGAGAAAGCTATGCAAGAGGAACTTCAAGCTCTTCAAAAGAACCATACTTGGGATATTGTTCCTTGTCCTACTGATGTTAAACCCATTGGTTGTAAATGGGTCTATTCCATTAAGCTGAAATCTAATGGCTCACTTGACCGATACAAAGCAAGGTTGGTGGCACTCGGAAATCGACAAGAGTACGAAGTTGATTATGAGGAGAAATTTGCACCATTAGCAAAAATGACAACAGTACGACTTATTCTAGCTATTGCTGCTTCTAAGGGCTCGTCATTACGACAAATGGATGTAAAGAATGCCTTTTTACATGGGGACCTTAAGGAAGCAATTTATATGACTCCACCACCAGGGTTATTTTCTACACCCTCTTCTGATGTTTGTAAACTAAAAAAGTCACTCTATGGTTTAAAACAGGCTCCGCGTGCTTGGTTTGATAAGTTTCAATCCACGCTTATTAACTTCTTTTTTGTCCAGAGTCAATATGATTCCTTATTGTTTCTTTGCAAGACTGCTAACGGAATTGTTTTGCTCCTAGGATATGTTGATCATATCATTATTACAAGGACTGACTCTAAATTAATTTCTCAGCTTCAACAACGTCTTCAAAGCTCTTTTCATATAAAGGACCTACGTCCTTTACGCTATTTTTTAGGCCTTGAAGTGAACTCTACAGCGGCTGGTATTTTCCTAAGTCAGCATAAATACATTCAGGAGATAATTACATTGGCTTGTCTTCAAGATGGTCGATTTGTTGATACTCCCTTAGAAGTGAATGTTAAATATCGTCGTGATGAGGGTGATTTTTTGCCTGATCCCTCCTTATATAGACGTTTAGTGGGGAGCTTGAATTATCTAACTATTACTCAGCCTAACATTTCTTTTGTTGTCCAACAAGTTAGTCAATTTATGCAGGCCCCTCGGCACCTTCACTTGGTTGTTGTTCATCGCATTGTTCGCTATTTGCAAGGCACTTCTACCCGAGGTCTTTTCTTTCTTGTGGCTTCTCCTATTCACTTGGTTGCATATAGTGATGTTGACTAGGCTAGTTGTTCTGATACTCGACGTTCCATGACTGGCCGGTGCATGTTCATTGGCAACTCTCTTGTCTCTTGGAAAAGCAAGAAGTAAGATCGGGTGTCGAAATCCTCCACTGAGTCTGAATAGAAGTGGATTGTCACTCTATTCGTGAAGCATATGATGCCCATGTCATTTCTCTCCCTCACATTACCACTGATCAACAGACTGCTGATGTCTTTACTAAGGCTCTCTCACGACAACGACATCATTTTCTAGTTACCAAATTGATGCTTTATGATCATCCAGCATCAATTTGAGGGGGGATATCAATGGCAAAGGTTATGGGCTGTCAATTGCTAAGATTATGGCAGAAATTATGGCTGAGATTTTATCATAATCTGTGTGTTAGTTGTCCCATAATTTGTGTATTAGTTGTATATATATTCTTACCTAAAGTAGATTAGCAGTAATTAGTGTACTTGTTGTAAATTTTTTTTTGTCTAAAATAGGTTGTATAACAACAGTTATTTAAAGGAAAGATCATCAAAGAAAGGGGCATTCAGCCATTTTTTCAATCTTTGTTAGCATGCATGGGCACAGAAAAACAAGCCTAGTTTTCCTACTGTTTAGTGCTCACCTTGTTTTAGTTCCATCTCCCCAAAATTGAGTTTGTAGACAACAGTTATTGGATGCAAAAGTCCAGGTGGATCAAAATGGTATACATGTAGCTGCAAAAATAAAGGATTCCTACTTATTTGCAGAAAAATAAAAAAGCATAAACACAACTCAGGCAAAAGCAATAATATTGTTTGGATGTACAAAAGTATTGTCCATAATAAATGAGAATGAGACAACTTTTATTTAGTGTAAATAATAATATGTAGAACTGAGAAGCAATTATGACTAGAAAATGTAGAAGTCAAAAGAACACAACTATCATTTATTTTCTTAATTTTATGGGTTCTGCTATATCAGATAAAAGTTCTCAATGGAAATTCAACAATTTCTCCTATTTAGGAGGATTACTTTCTGCTTTTGAAGTTGTCTGATCCTTACACTGTTCTATGAAAAATCAAGGGTCTTTTTAGTTTTGCAAAACATTTTCTATTTTCTTTTTCCAATTTTCTTTTCCTTTTCTTTGTTTTCCAGTGTTCCACTTTCCAAAGTAGAAAATAGAAAACTAAAAATCAAGTTTGTTTATTACTTTTCATTTTCCAATTTTTCACGTTTTCATAATTTTTATTTTTAGTGAAATTTACTATATTAACTTTTTAGTTAATATATTAATTACTATTGTGATTCATATAATAGTATTTAATATTAAATCTATTTATTTTATGAAAAAATTTTAAACTATACACATTTAATTAATTTTAATATTAAATCATTAATCTCTAAAACTAGGATCATGTTATAAACATCATTGATCTCTAAAGCCATTTATTGATTCAAAAAGCCAATTAATTAAGAAAATTACAATGCTAAACATCATATCCTGAACCAAGAAAATTAAGAAGCAAACATTGCAAAATGGAAATAGTTGATACTATTAGAATGTGATAATGTTAGTCATTGTGATCTCAGTATAAACAATCTCATTATCACTCGGATTCATAGCCATCTTGCTAAGTCTTAGAAGACTCCCAATTGCCAAAATTGCTTTTGGATTGATATCATGCGAAGACCTTGCATACAAGCTTCTACAAGCTATACATGCTATGTCAAACAATTTATTGTCTTTTTTAAGGACCCAATAAGCAATGAACCAATATCCTCAAAATTGGCTATAATAATTTCTCGCCATTTCCAGAGTTACTAGAGTTTTTTTGAAGTTTGAACACTTAAGCATTGATTTTATCTATGAGCAACTTGTGTCTAAAAGCAAATCAAGTAGACAAAAAAAGCATCATAAAACTAAACCAAAAACTGTTCTGCTTATGCTAACAAAAAAGAATTAATGAAAACTAGACATGGAATCAGGTAGGAGATAAGAGGGACATGGAGGAGAGAGAATGCAGGGTCTTGGGAGGAAAGGAGGGACTGTAGTAATGGAAGAAAGGTATTGAATGGCTGATTGTGTTTTGAACTAATAATCTGTCATGGAAGATTGAGATGGTTTACAGGTGGAGGTGGATGTTGCTGTGGTGGTTGTAACCGAGGTGGTGGTGGCTTCCGAGAGGAAGCTTTCTTGAGACATTGGATTGTTAAAGAGAGATATGTGAAGAAGAAGAGATGCGTAAAGAGAGATACGTGAATTAGAAAATATACGTAGGTGACGTTTGGGAAACACGAGGAAAACATATTTTTATTAGTTTTCCATTACTAGGTATAATTTGGAAAATAAGAAAATAGTTTTCTAGATTTGCAAAATATCACAACTAAACAGTAAATTTCATTTTCAAGTTTTTTAAGAAAAAGTTTCTGGAAAACAGGTCTTGTTTTCCAAAACTAAACAGGCCCCAAGGTTTCCAAAACCTCTGTAAGAAAAACAAACAATTTAAATGTAACCTATGGTAGTGTCCTTTACCTGTGGATGTTGTGCTAAAAGATTGGGCAAGATTGCTTTCTTCATTGAATGTAATTGGTCAACTAACCCTGGGATTATCAACTTTGAAACAACATATGTTAATGGAAGATCCTTGGCTGCATAACATAGCACATCCAGCTCAACATCCATGGCTAGAAATCTGGCTTCTTCCAAAGCTGAAATTTAATAAACAATAAATAAATAAATTTCTGAAGGGATGAGTTAAGAGATAGATGTCCACTAAGAAATTGCAACTATAACAAATTATATTTTTAGTTGCAATGACCATATATGAAAGAGTAACAGTTATGTATTTGAGATTAAATCAGACCTGGAATATATTCAGCAATGGGTGCTGCAGACCCTGCAGACTTTTGTGACATATTAAGCAGAATGCTCACTTGGATCATATCTGCACTCTAAGCAGAAAAACTTTTCAGAAAAACTGAATGGTAAAGTCACTTGTGAGAGTTCATGATCAAAGCAATGCAAGATAAACAGAAAAATAAAAGAAACCAATTTGAACTAACTACCACATACTCTGACATGCAAATTAAGCCAGAAAGAACTTCATATATATGCTTTCTATTACCTCTGCAGAAATAACTGTTGGAGCAGATTTACTTTTGAAACAAAAGTCTCTGCATGTCAATATTTTTGCACCAGCATCTTGTGGAGCGTCTTGACCCACAAGCTTGACATCTGAGAGATCTGTGTTAAAATCCAATCCTGAACCACGCAGAACGATAGGTGCAGGTACTTCTGAAGACTCTCTGCTTACATTTTCCACCATGTAGGTAGCCTGTGGATATTTCAGTTGGGTAACAGCTTCTTCAATTGCACGCAAGTACATCTTCTCCGCATCTGAAATACAAACAATAGCATTGCATTATCTTATATGCTACATGCCTACACATAAGCTAGCAGGATCTACTGGGTAGCTGAAATCCAGAAATTCAAGATTATGCTGTTAAAACCATAAAAATACCTTTATACTCGTCAAGGTACCTAAATAAAGCCTAAAGAAACCTTGAAATCATAACTCATTATTAGGTCAAGATAAGGCATAAACTTACCAAGCGGGTTGTTTACAGGAACACAAAATGGCAATTTAATTGGAAGCTGACATCGAATTAAACAGCCTGTCTCCCAAATAAACTTCTCAGGATAATCTTCATACACAACAGAGCCTACAGATTCAATACTCGTCAAATTTCCACTTGTTGAAACAAAAAACTTAACATCACCACCGCTATCCAAATCAGCAACTGCTCCAATCATTCCTTTCGTCCCTGAATCTCTCACGTCAGACTGAAGTTGAAGTTTTCTCAATTCACAAGCAGCAATTATCGCTTCGCGAGCAGTTTTCTCGAAATCAGAGTTTCCAGTGACGATTAACGCTCCGATCACGTGAAATCCTTTTAATAACAGAGCTCGAACATCTTCTGTTCAATCACAACAACGAAGACACAAGAAAAAAAACACAATTCAGTGATTTTTTTTGTTCATGCGCTTGCTTTTCAGGAACAAAAACGTTGGTTACCTGATTCTTTGTGGTAATTTGGAGAGAAAGCGTTTTCGGATGTGTGGATGCATCTGAAAGTGGAGACAATTGTGAATGGAGAAAAAAAGGGGGATCCGATCAGCCATTGGAGGCCTGGTTCTTTTCTGGTGATTAGTAACTTTGGGGAAAGAACTGTTACGCTTGTGTTCTCGGCGACCATTTCCTCAAGCTCACCTAATAACGATGCTCTTCCCTTCACTTCTTCTTGATGGCAAACGAGCTTAACGTCCGTTGCTGGCAGTGGCAGCTGCTGTTTGTTTAACTATTTCAATTTGGGCCTTAATTACGGATCTATTGGGCTACGATGTAGGCTGTTGAATTAACTAATGCACAATTAAGTGAAAACGCTGTCGTTTTACTTATTTGAAGCTGGTTATTTTGGCTTTTATTTGTATCTTCTTTGTAATTGATAAAAAAAAAATAAATTGATAGGTATACAGAAGTAATTGAATAGATAAAGTGATTTGTAGTTCTAATTGAACCGAACCGAATCAAACTAAAAAAAAGGCTCTGTCTACAAAACTTTCTTTGAGTGTATTATGGAAAACTTTCTGGTAATCGTCAGATTGTTTTCACTGGCCCAAACATCTTTGGGTTGAACTGATGTAATTGGTTTGTTAGTCTACTGTTAGGCTATTGATTGAAGTAGACCCATGATTTGTTGGATTTTGAAAGTTATTTTTACACCCGTCTCAATTTCATCAAAAAATACATTTCATTCCTCTGAAATATTTGTTTATATTTGGTTATAACGTTAAAAAAGATAATAAATAAGAAAATAAAGTATTAAAAAATAAAAAAAATGTATTGAAAATTTTTTTCTCATCCTTAAAATGAAAAATTATTTTTTTATTTTGAAAATTTTTTTTTTAACTAATATATTATTTTTCTTAAACTTATTTTCCTTACGTAATCCAAACATTAAAAAATAAAGAAAAATATTTTCTCCAAATAAACAAACCTAAATGAATTTCAAATGAATTTAAACTAAACATACTTTGTAATAAGAATTGATTTAGTTTCAAACAATTGCATAAAATTAAAAACTTAAAATTCAAAATAAATTTTATAATGTTTTCATTTAAATCAAATATATATACTTAAATTTGCAAATTTATTTTACAAAATTTGGCCATTAGATGTGACACTCACTCAAAGTAGACAATTCTTAGCTTAATCTGAAAATAAGCTTGTTGATTTGCCATTAATAAATTATAACCACGAATTGTATTTGTCATTTCGAGGCTCAAATGGAGCATTCAATGATAACAAATTCGGGATATATGGATATGTATTTACATACAAAAAATAATAATAATAAATTATACGAGCTTCTGTGTAGCTTTGATGCAGGCAACATGAAATTGCTGATATCCCCCAACGAGCACAGAACTATTTTGCAGAGGCACAGGAAAGAACCCACCGAACAAAGGGTGATCTTCGTCCATGATGCGTCAGCTGCCAAGTCTGCAGCATTTACACACTTTTCAGGGTAACATTCTAGTTAATGTTAAACCATCTCTTTAGTAGATTGATCATGTGGTCTGTTTGTACATTAAGCAAATGAATTTTTGGCAGGTAAATTGACGATGAAGAGATAAGGATAAACCCACAGAATAAATTTTCTTTTTTTTTAAAAAAAAAAAAAAAAGAAATGTGGGGAAATTTCCAGGGCTTTAGATAGTCACCTTACTCTGGGGAAATGTGGGTGTCCTCCAGCAATTTGTAGAGTTCTCTGCCAACCTGCAAAAAGAGAGCATAAAAGAGTTCAAGTATTTCATCGAGGGTGTTCAGTAAGAAATAAAAAAATAAAAACTGACTTCGAACAGTAATCTAACAATTTTTAAATGGTTTTTAAGTGACAACACCACTCCCACATTGAAATTGAAGTTTGAAATTGATCATATACGAGGTACAGAACAAGAAGAAACTGCATACTGGCTTTCTCTTATTACTGTAATACAATAGCACAATTGACAATTGAAATCTGCATAGTTTCAAGAGTTGTACTATCATCAGAACAGTAAATTGTGCATAAGCCTGAACGCTTGTAGAACTCTTACCCATCCTCACCGGTGTTGTTGGTGTCATTGTTGTTGCTACTGAGTACATGAGAATGATTGGTGCCCTTGCATGTATCCATGGATTCCTTCTCAGGAAAAGAGAGTGCAAGCTTGTTCACTTCTTGGTTACCCATACAAATTACTCTAGAATGGTTGGACAACGGTAAACGTTTCTGGAATCTCAGAGTTCTAGAAAAACAATTTGGCTGGTCTTCAGTATCCTGACTAGAGAAAGTTTCGTATCCAAGGCTGCTCCCCTCTTCCCTTGAAGAATCATTCCTATATGCAGGGGTTTTCAACATATCATCTTGCAATGATCGATGGGACGAAGTTGTCCCTATGGTCAATACATTCCCTTCACTATTTCTCAAAGCCTGCACCACATCTGCTCTGGGAAGGTAGTTAAGTGGCATTTGGGATCTACAATCAGAAGAACAAGTTACAAGAACATTGTCCCCTATCATAGGCTTTTCAGATATATGATCTGCATAGTCAGATTCACTTCCACATTCAGTAGATAATTGTGACTTCTGAAGCGCTCTGTGGGAACAACCAAACAAACTGAATGATAGCTTCTTCAGTTTCTTACGCTTGGACACAGGACCACAAAGTACAAGATTGATTCTGATTTCTACATTTCGACCCAAAATAGACTGCAGTGAACTAGCTATCATTTTCCATGACTTCTCAGCCTTAGATGCATAGTCAGGACGGTGGAATTCCAGTTCAGCAACAGCCAGATCTGAAATTTCAGTTGTTGCTTGGTCAAAACTTGTAAAACAGAAATGAACATATTCCATATATTCATTATGGTCCAATATTGAGACAATTAACGGAGAAACCTTCGCATATATATGTTTAAGCTTACAAGGACAGAGCCAAAGCATACATAGTTGAGAAAGAGATATGAAAAGCAATCAAATCTTTGTGGCAAATTGCCTCACAGTAATAACTTCTTCCTGAATTAATAGCATATGAGATCAGCATTCTCATTTCTCAAAAAACAGAAAGCCAGAGGTTTATTGCCTTTATATTTCTTAATCTTTATGTTTTGTAGTACTTTTTATTTTCCCCTTCAATTTCTAAAATTATTCCATTGCTCTTCCCTGCAAGTTCAACCACTTAACATTGGGCTGGCCACCTTTCTTTTTTTTTCATTTCTACAGTTTGAGAATATTGCCATTCTGCAATCTGGATAAACTACAGCTGAAACCTTAAAAAGTTTACGAGATGCTTATTGATCAGACAAGAAATCATAGGATGGTTATACCTTGATTTACACAAAGAGAAGATAGTTTCCCTTGTTTCCTTAGAAAATTCTTGAGTGAATTTGACTGGCACAATTCTGTAGCATTCTTCCATACGGATTCCAATGTTGCTTTACAATTCCCCTGCGTCCCCAATTTATGCAACTTGCCATCTTCACATGAACAAGGTAAAAGAAGCTTCAAGCTCTCCCCTGTGGATGTTGTACTGCAAAAATCACCATCTGCATCCAATAGACTTTATTACAAAAATCCCAGCTGCTATAAAAAATGGAAAGGTGCTAAAAAAAAAAAAAAAAAAAAAAAACAGAACGCAAACAAAGAGAAACACTATTTGCTATTCGCACTAATACTCAATATCCTGACCTCTCTCATGTGCATTTCTGAAAGAACGCTTTGGAACATTTTCATCTAGGGAAGGAGCTTCAAGAGAACTCAATTGTAGAAGAGCTACAGTAAGCCATGTGCTTTGACTTTTTGACATTCGTAGTTGCTTCTCTGTTTCAGAAAGTATTTTCAGTGCATGACTCAGCCTCTGCATTTCCGCCTCAGCTGTGACATAGAAACTTGATGGTGACAGCCAAAGATGATACAAGTAGGAACACAAGGTAAATATGTGCAACTTCAAAAAGAGCAAAAAGTTTAGAGAAAGCCTCAAATGTTAGTTAGCCAAGCAGCAAAACATTTACACAATATTGATGAAAGGAATGCACCCATACATACAGTCTATTATAGCCAAGCAACCGTGCAGGTCTAGCTCAAATACCAAACATGACGTTATACATGCCCAACTTTTGTACACAGTGGCATGTCAAAATTCAACGTCAACCTTCACAAAATAGTGTGGTCTGATGGAATATGTTTGAGCACGCCAAATTGTCATTAGAATGACTTACGACCACACATCAGAGATCAAAACTGAACAAAGATTCAACTTGTAAAGCTACTAGGGCAGCAATTTATTCTAATAGAATTTTTAATTAACTTCCAAGACAAGGGCTTGACTAATAATTCAAAATGCTTATCATTATATATTACTAAATAAAACAGTAACAATTAATTTCAAACTGTAGTACCAGTACATACGTAAGTGTGTTACTCACAGGCATGCCTGCTTGAAAAGTTTCTTCGAACTTCAGAACTGTCTTCGTGGCAGTTACCCGCAAGCATGTCCATTATGAGATTTGCCAGTTGTGATACAAGCTGCATGGGATCAATCCTGGACCTCATCAAATCCCTGGCCTTTATAACTGTGTTTGAAGTGTCAGATGACAATGCCAGATCCAGCAAATCAAGCAATTCATCATCAGACACAACACCAATCTGCATATTAACAAAAAAAAACTTCAATCTTTGAATGAGAAGCGAAGTGCAACAGGAACATTTCTGAAAAATGGCTAAGAACTCACTAGCTCATAGGCTAAGGGCAGTGTGATTCTTTTACCGAGCAAACTCAATTGATCAAGCATCATTTCTGCATCCCGAAGTGAACCATTTGATTTAGCAGCAAGGAAGTCTAAAGCAACCTGATCAAACTCCATGCCCTCTTCAATGCAAATGTTCCCTAACCTGGCTGCTATATCTGCATCTTTTATCTTAGGAAAATGATACTTTTGAGACCTAGATACAGCACTTCTTGGCAGCTTATCTAAATCAGGTGTGACCATCACGAAGACTGCATGTTGGGAAAGATTCTCTAGGCTGTTCAGAACAGTTGCCCATGTCTCTCCGTGCAAAAAGTGACACTCATCAACAATGAAAACCTTGAACCGTGATGAAACTGGAGGAATCGCTGCATTCTTAATGAGGGCTCTAATCCTTTCCGTTCGATTAATTCTCATTGAATCCACTTCTTTTACGTCCCTGCTCCTTCCAGAAAAGAACAGAACACATTCTCGGCAGAGACCGCATGGTTTATTCTCCTCAAGTGACAGACAATTTAATGCAGCAGCAAAGATTCTTGAGGCAGAGGTCTTGCCTGTGCCACGGGGACCATGGAAGAGATATAAGGAGGTTATCCTTCCTTTTGAAATGGCATTCAAAAGAGACCTTACTACTACATTTTGCCCCACCAATTCCTCAAAAGATTTTGGCCTGAACTTCTGACTAAAACTCCTAGGACTTTCATTCGTAATAAGCTTCCACTTCCTTTGACCATGAGCTGTTGCCTCGGTTAAATCCTTCAACAACAATGGACAGCCTTCTAAATCAGAATATGGATTTGATTCACGAAGTCTAGGGGTTCTTGTCCAGCAGCAGCTTATGCCACATCCACGGTCACTTTGAACAATGAAATCAGTCTCCTCATTTGCAAGTAATGATATACTATGGCTTGATAAAGCATCGCTTGTAGATAGGCATGGACTACCTACACGACTCAAAATATCACCCACCATGCCAGATGATTTGACTTGATTCTTGTAGTGAGATTTCTTTCTTGACATAGACAGGTCTAAGCATTCTACTCTTGGTGATCCTAAAATCATTTCATTATTTAAATCGGCATCTTCCAAGCAGTTGCTTGAAGGTGTGATGCATGTTAGTTCTAATCCTGTGTCCCTATGGTTACTATAATATCTTTCACTCGTGGACTTTCGTCCATGAGCATCTTCCTGATAAAAGACACCATTATCCAATGGTTCCATCTTCTTGGTCCTAACAGAAGCTCCCACATTATCTAGTGCACCCAAATTAAACTCAAGCTTCGACTTTCCTAAATCACATTGCAATTGTAAATCATCAAATTCTTGATCCCTATTTTCAGTTCGGCCAGAAGTAGTGAACTTAACAAGGCCATTATGATCAGAAATACCTTGTTGACAACCACCCGTGAATCGCAAAGATATCTCATTAGATGAACTAGTTTCCCAATTCACATTTTCTAACAAAGAAGAGAATTTGCTCATAGAATTAGTTGATGGGTCCCTTAGAGACCTCACCCTCCTGAGTGCGATAAGAGTCCTTGAAATAGGAATATCAACTGAATGCCGCCGCCCATCCATCATTATCAAAATATCAAGTAGAAGAATCAAATGTGTTTCCTTTTGTTTCACAATGCAAAATCAGACTTCAAAATCCACCGTTTCACAGCCTGAAACCCAAACAAACAAACAAGCATTCGAGGGGTAAGCAATAACAACAGAAATAAATAAAAGAAAATCTTCGCATTGCAGATGCATGTTTATCACTTGCATTTTCCACTGAGTGCAAAGAAACGCAAAATGTGGAATGCTGAAACATTTTCAACAATCAAGCAAAATAGTTCTCCAATGTGCATATGTAAATACATATATTTAAGAAAAACACACTGAATCCGAACAGAAAATGGAATACATTTTAGAAGCCCAAAAAAACAGCATTCAAGTATGTTAAAAACGGTAAGAACAAAAAGAGCACTAAAAAAACTGTAGCAAAAATAAAAAAAATCCACCTTTTTGCCTCATAACAAAAAGCAAAAAGCAGAAAAACAGAGAGACCGTATACCCATTCTCATTCTCCACCATAAAACATAGAAAACGCACACGCACACCTACCCCTATATATACACACACAAATACAAATGCCAAAAACTCCTCAAATCACTCCCATTTTCCCTCAATCCAAACAGAGAATTAAAACAAACCTGTATATAAAAAAATAAAACAAGTAGAGAATCCAAGAACAGAATTCAAACACCAAAAGATTAAACTAATAATAATAATGATAATGCACGAGTAAGAACAAAACCATGTGAAACGACAAAGCAGAAAAAACCAGAAACCTGCAAAATGGAGAAATGCGGATACGCCAGCTTCGAAGTTAACGACGAAATTTGACAAGTAAAAACAGCGTAGAAAGCGGGACACTATAAAGAGTCTCGGAGACTGAGCTTCTCAAGATAACAATAATAATAATAATAATAGTAATAATGATAGCAGATAAATCTGCAGAGAAATTCAAGTACTACAATTAGAAGAGGAGGAAGAAGAGAAGGTAAGTGGCAAAGTGGTAAATGTCATTAATGAGAGAGGGCGGTAATAAACAAGGAGCCATTGTCTCTGTTCCACAGTGAAGCATGGACAACGTGTACAGGAAGATATTTATTTCTTTATTTTGAAGAAATTCTTTGTTCTTTGTTGCAGAGTTTTTTGCAGAGCGGTGTGGTCTCGACGAGTGAGCCTGCTGCAGGTTAGAGTAAGGGGTAATTTCGTCATTTTTCTCAGTGGACAGTTTTATTTTAGTTAGTTAGTTTGAGTTTTATAGCTAAAAAGGACTGTGCCTGTGGTCCCGGTTTATTCGCTTTGTGTATTACTCACCCTCGATTATGCGCGCGTGTAGTTACGTTTTCAGGGAAATAAATAATACTGTCACGTGCATGTCACCCAATTCGCGGATCCGTTTCCAATGATTTCAGAAAAAAATTTTCAATAGTAAAATTTAATATACATTATACAAATATTATTAATTTAATTGATAAAAATAAAATTTATATTTTATATTTTAAATTCTAACACAGGATATATATACTAAGAATCTTCTCAATGAGTACCGTTTGATCATGAGAAGTATGTGACAATTAAATAAATTAAAATTAATCTCCCAAAAAAATTACTGTAAAATCTTCCAACTAAAATTACAATCAATTAAACAATAAAAATAATAGTAAAATAAAAAATAATAAAATAAAATTTCGCTTCAATTATAAAATTTTTTATTATAATTTTTTGATCGCATTAATAAACTTTTTTTATTTACACTTCAAAAGTCTGTATGTCCTACTCAATGACTTTACTTAATGAAAATTACAATAAAAATTAAAAAAAATACAAATTACATTGAAGTAAATCATAAAAATTCATTAATTCCAAAAAAAATTCATTAAGAGTAAAAACTCCTCAACAATTCCAATTAAAAAACAAAATTATGAAATATTTGTATTTATATAATGAAAAATAAAATAGAAAGGACTAGTACTGATAAAAAGGTAATTGGCGGAAATCTTTTAAAAATCAATTACTCAAAGAAAAAAAAACTATTTATTTATTATTAACATGATTTTTTTTTGTTTTGAATAATTTGTTCCATATCTGACAAACAAAGAAGAATATGCCACTTTAAATTAAATAAAGATAATTTTATATGCATGGAAACTTGAAAATGATGAAAACTTTCATCACCATTTGATAATTTTTAAAAAATTCATCAAAAGCTATGCAAATTATAAAATAGATTTTTTTTTGAAACGTAATATAGATTAATTCAACAGCAAATAAAGGTTAAAAGCTAATTAAAAAGTATAAAGAATAGAAAAACCTCAAAATAATCCATTATTGCATTAATCATCAGCCCTTTAAGGTAAAAAAAAAAGAAGAGAGAATCTAAGCATAGGGTACCCTATGAGATTTTGTCTAATTAAGGGCATTTGACGAGCTGGCATTTTGCCCCTCGTAATCACAACACAAAGATTTTAAAAAGAAATACTAATATATTTATTCAAATCATTTCTTTTGAATTCAAATGTTATAATCCTCCATTTCAAACGATAGATATTGTGAGATGATTTCTCAATTGTTTTAAAAAAATTTAAATATTATAAGAAGTTAAATAATTTTTTTTAATTATTTATATTTGAAATTTATTAAATTTTGAAAAATTTAATTTAATTCAGTAAGAATTATAAGAGTAGTAAAAATTTCTTTAACAATTAATTTAATGTTAATACATACATCAGAACTCAAATTCAATAAAATTGATTTCAACTGTTGTTGATTAAATTTTGTTCATTTGTTAAAAAAATTTAAATATTCATAATTAGTATTTAGTAAATAAAATTATTTGTATTGTAAAAGACATGATATATTAAAATGAAAAATGAATAAATTAATTAAAATCAGTATTTATTATATAAATCTAAAAAATATGGAGAGGTGAGGAGGGGTGAGAGGTGAGGTGCATGTGTTTGTTCATAAATAAGGTATTAAGAGCAGAGTCCACTTTTTCACATGACAAACAAGCTGTGCGAATAAAAACTTTCACATGCGCAGATAATAAAGAGCGCGTGACCATATAAATATCGATAGATTTTGAACAAGGGCCACAGGCACAGGACACAGTAAAAAAAGGTTTGAAAAAGAAGGATTCGTCAAAAGTAAAAAAGCTGTCAGCTGTGAAAACGAGCAAGACGTAACGCTGTAAGAAAGGGCTATAGATGCTTAGCAACCAGCTTCTTCTTTTACTTTTGATCAACCTTCAATAAAACAGCTGTTGGGTTGGGTTGGGTTGGGTTGTGTCTGTGCTGTGTTTCTGTTCAGTAGAGTGACAAGTTGACAGCCTCGCGCCTGAACGGCGCTTAATTGAGTCAAATCCTGCACCGCCGCGTGTTCTCTGAAGTAGTAGGGCTGTTATTACAGTAGTCAGCAGCAGACGCCAGAGAGCCAGCACACACAGTCAGAAGTTATTATTATTGTTATTATGTGTACACCATTGTGCATACATAGATGTTGGCATTCTATACAATAGGTCGACTTTTTTTTTTTTTCTGTTACAATGATTTTACATGGATATGGTAAATAATACACAGACACAGTCGTCTGATTTTCTGGTATGGTAATAATAATTTCACTTCTATAAATAATTAACGTTTACCTAAATAATTGTTTGTATAATGTTGTGTACTTTTTTACTTTTGACCAGTCCCATTTTAGAAGTGATATCCTAAAATTAAGTGCTCCTTATCTATTATCTATTAAATAGGGACACTTAAATTATAAAAAAAAAAAATTCATTCGAGATAGAAACTATTCTAAAAAGGAATTATAAATAAAAAATAAATAGTCTCCTATCAAGATTATGATTTATTATCTCACAAAGAATTCGACTCCTTACAAATTTAAATATTGCTATATATAGAACTTCATATCCTCACAAAAGAGTATCTTATTCTCATATATTTTAACTATTATATATTCTTCCTACTTTTATTCTTTAATTTAGGCATTGGAGTGTTTGTGGGGACTCTCTCCACCTCTCACCTTACCTTATATTCGTGGATTGCAAGATATCAAGCCCAAGAGTTCCAAAAACCAATTATCAAGTGGTGCCGTCTGTGGGAACTCCTTGGGACCATTCATTTACCTGCTAAGCTAACGACATCCTCACTATGACTTCTAACTCACCATCAACCTTGACTCTTGAAGCCGGCACCAACCTTTCCGCACCTATCCCTTCGACTGACCTCTCAAATCCTCTCCCAACGATAGTGCTTCCAACCATTTTTCAGCATACTGGAGCTTCATCCGGACTTACACCTCCACTCCCCGACAACACCTTAAGATACCAGTCTTTGGGCACAGACCTCCCATATTACGCTCCTCTACAACACCATCACTCAATACCTTCCATATCCTTTCCGAGTTTAACAGAGACACCAACAATAACCACACTAAATTTAAACACTGTAAACCAAACACTCAACCTTGACCAAACTAGCAAGGAAGTCATGATAAAAAATATCCAGGCACAGATAGTTTTGTTGCAACAACAGCTAAACGTTGTAATGTAAAGTGGGTATTCTGAACCGACTTAAAACAATGATAACACAACACCTCGGCAGGCCCCAGGGACAAGCATAGGAAAGGGTAAAGCCCAGAAGGGGAGTGTAGTTCAACAATTCTAGCTCTTGATGATTCAAAAATAGCTCAGAAGGTTGAAAAAGCAATATAAAAAGCCCGGACCAAACCAAGAAAGGAAGAAGAATGCGTTATAGACAACATAACTCCATTTGTCAGAAGAATAGTTAAGACGGAGATCCCTACTAAATTCAGAATCCCACTGCTTGATCAGTATGACGGGACGGGAGATCCCATCAGCCACATATCGGTATTTCGAATAAAGATGTTGTTCTAGAATGTAAATAATGGAATCATGTGTAGAGTTTTTCCAAGCACACTCACAAAGAACGCTCAAAAGTGGTTTCATCAACTCCCGGAGAATTTTGTCACTTCTTTCAAGGATCTGGCAGAATAATTTTATATCAAATTCATCAGCAATATCCCCTCGGCCAAAAACATCAACGATCTTCATATGTGCCGATAAGAAGTTGATGAATCTTTATAAAGTTATCTTGACCATTTCAATAAAACAACCATACAAATTAAGCATTTTATTGATGAAATTGCCATAAAAGCTTTGAAAAATGGCACTAGACTCGGCAAGTGTAAAGATAAAATAATGACCAAATAACAGAGTACTTTTGCAAAGGCAATGGCGATAACAGTCAGGATGATAAAAATGGACGAGGATAGAAGGATGTGAAGGGAGGAAGTGAAGTCATCGATAAAGGATAAACAACCCAAACACAGACGAGCAAGCTTCCCAAAATAAATTTTAGAAATCCAGCAGAAAGATTTGACAGGGAAGCGAATAGATACACACCCCTGAACACCTCTCAATCCAAAATCCTCATGTGGATCAGGCATAATAGAGTTGGAATCACCCCAACTAAGAGAATAAACCCAAGCCGAAAATCTACCCAAAATAGGGATAATACTGCCAGTATCACTGGGAATACGGGCACGACACGGAGGGTTGTAGAGAGCTAAAGAATGCCATAGAAAGACTGGTACAGAGTGAAAAACTCAATAATTTCACAGATGCATCGAGAAGAAGTGAAATCTCTGAAAATTAGGAGCATGACAGGCCAAAAGCAAAGAAAACTCGGAGGGAGTTAATTGGCACAATCAATATGATCATTGGAGGAGAAACAACTGAGAAAATATTAAAGCAGAGTAGAGGACAAAAGCCAGTATCCAAGAGAAGCGATATTGTGTTCAATTCAGAAGATGATTCGCATGTTTACCACCCTCATTGTGATGCCATGGTAATAACTGCATGCATAAACAAGTATCTGGTAAAAAGGTTATTAGTGGACAATGAAAGTGCTATTAATGCATTATCCTGGAATGCATACAAGGTAATGGGCGGCTCCGTCACCAATCTAAAGGCCATCCAGAACCCCATCATGAGTTTCTGTAAAGAAACTGTATAACCAATAGGAATTGTTGAACTGAGGCTAGAATTTGGAAATCAAGACGATGAAGAAACAAAAGTCATTCGAGAAGTATTTAACGTGGTGGATATACCACTGGCGTATAATGGGATTATAGGACGGGCGACACTCTATGAAGTAGATGCAATCACTAGTATCCGACACTTAACTATGAAAGTTTCAGTCAATAATGGAACCTTTACCATTTGGGGAGATCAATATATGGCTAGACAGTGTTACCAGATGACCATGAAGCCTCAGGCAGAGGCTTTTCCTCTAGAAGCATAGGAAGTTAAGAAGCAAGGTGTCGATCCACAACTAGTAAAAAACATGAAGACCTTATAAATCACAGAAGGGAAGACTGTGGAAATTGGCAATGAACTCAACCAGAACATCAGAGAAGAAATAAGGGAAGTCCTTACCAGACACTCGGAGGATTTTGCTTCACAAGCATCTAAAATCATCGACGTGGACCCGCAAGTTGCCTATCACTGTCTAAACATAACACCAGGAGCCAAACTAGTATCACAAAAAAGAATAACCTTTCCCCACGAAAGACAGAGAATAATTACTGAAGAAACAACGAAGCTGTTAACAGCCGAGTTCATTAAAGAAGTTACTCACCTGGAATGGGTAGCCAATGTGGTACTTATCAAAAAAGCAAATGGGAAATACATAATGTATGTAGACTACACTGACCTCAACCGAGCATGCCCCAAAGACAGCTACCCATTGCCCATAATCGACTAGCTCATTAACTCCACCACTGGTCACAGATTAGACATTTTCGTTAATGCAACACAAGGTTACCACTAAATCCCAATGAAGGAAGAGGATCAAAAGAAGACGTCCTTCATCACCCATGAAGGCTTGTATTGCTATAAAGTAATGCCCTTCGGACTAAAGAATGTCGAAGCCACATATCAAAGAATGATGAATCAGGTCCTTCAAGACCAGATTGGCATGAGGGTAAAAGTATATGCAGATGACATTATCATCAAAAGCAAGCATCTGAAACAATACCCAGCAGACATAAACTAGGTTCTCTGGCTATAAAGCAAATCCAAAATCAAGTTAAATCAAGAAAAATGCATCTTCGGAGTCAGAGTAGGTAAATTCTTGAGATTCATGATATCTCACTAGGGCATTGAAGCCAATCTAAAAAAGATGAAAGCCATACTCAACTTGGAAGCACCAAAAACATCCATGAGGTACAAAAGTTAAATGGCAGAATCACCGTATTAGGGCATTTTATTTCATGCTCAGCCAGATGGTGTCTACTATTATGTTAAGTTCTAAAAAATTTTGGAAAGTTTGAGTGGTCCGCTGACTGCTAGGCAGCATTTGAAGACATTAAAAAATTCTTATCCTCACCACCCATACTTAGTTGGCCCGTCCCGGATAAAACATTGTACTTATACCTTTTTATAGGTCGAGAATGCATCGCCTCAGTACTGGTAAGAGAAGAAGAAAGCCAACAAAGCCCAGTTTATTACATTAGTAAAATGCTCCAAGGATCTAAAATTCAGTATCCCATATTGGACAAGCTAGCCATGGTTATGGTCCATGCCTTTTGAAAGCTTCGGCATTACTTTTAAGCTCACCATATCGTCATCCGATCCCATTTCCCATTGCGAAAAATCTTACAAAGGTCAGAGACCTTGGGCAGGCTAGTACAGTGGTCGGTATTACTTGGCAAAATTAACATTGACTACGAACCCTACCAACAGATGTAAGCCCAGGCATTAGTAGATTTCATACAAGAAATGGCTCCAGAAGACCTTACCTTGACCAAAGCACCGGAATGGAAGCTTTATGTTGATAAAGCATCCTTAGCTCAGGGATTTGGCACTGGAATAATCCTCAGGGGATCACACAAGGTTTACATCCGATATGCAGTCTGAATCGAGTACAACATAACCAATAATGTTGCCAAGTATGAAGCACGCATCACAGGCCTGAAGTTAGCCACTGAAGCCAAAAATAAACACCTCATCATACACTCGGACTCTCAGTTTATGGTCAACCAAGTCAGTGGAATGTTCCAAGTCAAAGACACCTGTATTGCTAAGTACGTGGATAAAGTCAAGCAACACTTGCAATACATTGAGCAAGACGGGGGTTGATAGGAGATCATCCAAATACCTAGAGAAGAAAACACTGAGGCAGACTTCCTGGCCAAATCAGTAGCTGAAGACAGTTAAGCATTATGGGATATGCATTTCATCGAGTCATTAACTAATCCTAACACTGAAGATCCTGATGTTTTGAAGACACAAGTAGTCTCAGAATGAATGCGACTGATAATCCAATACTTGGAACATGGAATCCTCCCTGAAGATAAGCTGTAGGCTCGAAAGCTAAAAAACCAAGGCAGCCCACTATTCTATCCATCAAAGGGAGCTCTACCAAAAATCCCTTTCACACCCATGGTCTAAATGTGTCTCATAAGAGGAAGAAAATTACATACTTCGAGAGATCCACGAAGGAATTTACGGAGCGCATGAATCCCATTATGCGCTAACTCGAAAAGCACTACTCCAGGGATATTATTGGCCTACCATATCTAACGATGACCAACAGCTAACACAAGTATGTCACCAGTGTCAGCACTATGCTTGACTTAACCACAAGCCTTCCTGCCCTTTGCATCCCATTGGTAGCCCTTCGCCATGTGGGGGATGGACATCCTAGGTCCCTTCCCACCCTCCACTTCACAGAAAAAGTTCTTGATTGTGGCTGTTAATCATTTCACTAAGTGCGTAGAAGTAGAGGCAGTCCCAACTATCACAAAAGCTTGAATACAACACTTCTTCTGAAAGGAGATCATTTATAGGTTTGGCATCCCCTACACTTTAATTACGAACAACAGCAAATAGTTCAATAATAAAAAGTTTAGAGATTTTTACTCAGACCTCAGAATAAAGCTTTATTTCACCTCCATAGCCCACCCGCAGACAAATGAACAAACGAAAGTCACCAATATAATTCTAATGCAAGGATTAAAGAAAAGACTCAATGAGAAAAAGGGAAGTTAGGTCGAAGAGCTCAATAACATAATCTGGGCCTACAAAACCACGCCTAGATCATCCATCAAAGAGACACTATTCAGGCTAGCCTATGGTATGGATGCATTAATACCAATGGAAATTGGTTCACCAAGTTATAAAGTAAGCCAGAATCTCGATCATACCATCAACAACATTGATGCCCGGATATGTCTGGACCCACTAGTGGAAAGGAGAGAACGAGCAATAATCATAGCTAAAGAACATTGAAAAAAGGTGACACTGTATCATCATCAACGACATCATCCAAGATAATTTAAATTGAGAGACTAAGTACTCAGAAGGGCAGATTTTGGCAAAGGCAACTTAGGAACCAGTAAGTTAGGTCCAAACTGGAAAGGTCCATACCAAATCTCAGCAAGCACAACCAAGGGAGCGTACAAGCTAAGAGAAAGAGGAGGCAAAGAACTACCATGATTTTAGAACTCAAATTCTCTCAGAAAATATTATCAATAAGTTGTATTCAATATATGATTTAATAAAGTATCTCTTCATTAATAAAAATGCTTTTACAAGAGATCGATTATAAAAAAAAGAGAATATCTATTCTACTATATGTACATCCAGACCCCCAGGCCTAGAAATAGAGGGGGAAACCTCATCAATAGTATTTGGATGCGCCGTAGACTTAGTAGCAATAGCAGCCTCCACAGTATCCCTCACAGGAGCAGCACTGGCCTTTCAATGGGCGTCCTCTTCAGCAGCAAGCTTGGTAAGGTCTGCCGGTGTTATTTGATCTAACACCCCTAAGTCCAATTCTGAGTCCTGTGCAAGCAGGACCCTCTTACACTCAGCTCTGTAGGCCTTAAGAAATCGCCCTACCATGCCTTGGTATGAATTTTTGTCACTTGCTCAGGATTTCTCGAGCTTAGACAACTTTCTCTCCAGCTCAGCAGTTTGAAGGTCCTGCTCTTTGATCCTCCTCATCAACTAGCCTTGGCTATGTTCCAACTCGATAACTTTCTTATGACTTGCCTCAGCCTCGGACTTTGCCTCAGCATACTTTGTCTGGCAGAGCTCCAATACTACCTTCGTGCCATCCAACTTCTTTTCAAAATTAATGGATATAGTTCCTACCTCTGTCTCCTTCAGGCTGTACTGGCTCTTCAGATAGAAGTACTGATCCTTTGCCAGTAGTAAAGCCTGAGTCATCTGTCAACAATAAAAGTTTGCATTAATAAGAAGCACATACGATAACAATATCAGTAGTAGAGCTAACTTACTTTCAATGACTGGCCAATCATTGAGTCGAGCAAACCCTTCGGGCCCTCATCGGACCAGCGCTGCATATCCTTGGGCAACCTCAGTGATTTAGCATATTGATCCCTCACTTGGCTATTAGAGACACTTGGGGGCTTCAGTCGCTTCAGTATCCAGCCCCTCATATCTAGACGCCCAGATAACCTTAGGCATTGGACAGATATGTCCTCATCAAGCCCCTTCGTGTCTGACTCCTGCTCGATCAACTGCTTCTTTCTCTAACCCACCCATTCTAATTCTGATGACTCCACCACTTCTTTACCTTTGGGATTAGCAGTTACTGCTTCAAGAGTCGTAAAGCTTCGAGTTCTAGGGAAGGAGATATCTACACTTCCTCTGGAGCAGTTGGCTAGTTAACTAATGAAATCCCGCCCGCAAATGCAAAAAAGTCAACCATTTACAATTGTAAAAATAGAAATATAACTTTAAGTAACACAAAAATACTAGGAGAATGAACACGACTTGAATAGACTCTCCATAGGTATCTCCTGGACACATCCTCCGTCGATCGAGCTTCGGTAATCCTGTTGAGATGCAACTGCAAAACCATCTTCACATCATGGTCGGGAAGTCTCACAGGCCGTTTAATAATATGGCACTCATCAGACCACATCTACCTAACATCCATGAAGTTCGACTGATGCTCTACAAAAAAAAAAAAGGTGTCTCCACTTCTTGTGGAAATCCGAAAGCTTTACGAAGAGGGTGTGGTTAGGCACAGCCGATAGGGAAAACTTCAGTTCTCCCTTCTTCTTAGACAGCCTGTACAAGTATCAGAAAATATTCAAGTCAGATTCTTTCCCCTTTTCATGCATCGATTGGATGAACCCGGTTAGAATCCTATAATTATTCGGATGGAGCTGACCAGGCGCTATGTTATGCCTATTCAAAAATCTCTTCACAAAGGGATCTAAAAGAAATTTTATACCCCCCTCTAGTTGGTCAAAATACACCACTAATTTATATAGCCCTAGCAGGTGGGCATGGGCCCTAAACTTCCTCTTTACAGGGTGAAGGGCGTAATCAGCGAGGATACATAACCACCTCCGGTACCACCCTAGTAACTCATCATCTACATTTGAAATAAAAAGGTCAAAACTAACTTGTTCCCTCAATGCCATAATGAAGAAGGAAAATGCACAACAACAGAAGCACGAAAAAAGAAGAAAAAAAGACAAAAGATCACCTGGTTACCATAAGTAAGAATCACGGTAGGAAAAAAGGAAAACAACAGCGACAATACAAACGTAACAAAGGTAAAAAATAAAAATAAAGAAGCAAAATACACCGGTTGACAAGTGCAACAAGACATATAAAGACATGGAAGGATCTGGAAACATGCCATTAACTGCCCTCATCATTGCTTCGTTTCTCCCTAAGTTATCAGGGGCCTTTTAGGGAAAATAAGTCCGTTGAATGAGGAGTCACGACAACGGCAGTAGAAACGTTTTATTTACTGACACACGAAATGACGCATAACTCATGCGATTTAAATTTTGAATCCCTAGGAGTTGAAGCAACATCGCCACGTGTTGGGCCGCCCACATCTCGACTGGGCTCCTTTATCAAACTACTTGAAAAGCATCCAAGCTACGCTTCTAGCCTAATCTGGGTATTCGAGCATCTAAGCCTCATGCATCTAAGTCCAGTGACTGAAGTTGGCACCCTTAGGTCGCTTCTATAATACTGAGGTTCCAAGCATGTAAGCCTCGCATTCATGTACCGAGCATCTAAGCCTCGCACATCTAAGTCCAGTGACTAAAGCTGGCACCCTTAGGTCACTTATGTAGTACTAAGGTTTCGAGTATATAAGCCTCGCGTCCATGTACCGAGCATCTAAGCCTCGCGCATCTAAGTCCAATGATTAAAGCTGGCGCCCTCAGGTCGTTTCTGTAGTATTGAGGTTCTGAGCATGTAAGCCTTGCGTCCATGTACCGAGAATTTAAGCCTCGCACATCTAAGTGTAATGACTGAAACTGGCACCCTCAGGTCACTTCTGTAGTACTGAGGTTTCGAGCATGTAAGCCTTGCGTCCATGTACCGAGTATATAAGCCTCGTGCATCATAGTCCAGTAACTAAAGCTAGCACCCTCAGGTCACTTCTGTAGTACTAAGGTTCCGAGCATGTAAGCCTTGCGTCCGTGTACCAATCATCTAATCCTCGCGCATCTAAGTCCAGTGATTGAAGTTGGCACCCTCAGGTCGCTTCTATAGTATTGAGGTTCTGAGCATGTAAACCTTGCGTCTATGTACCGAGCATCTAAGCCTCGTGCATCTAAGTCCAGTGACTGAAATTGGCACCCTTAGGTCTTCTGTAGTACTGAGGTTCCGAGCTTGCAAAACCTTGCGTCCTTGCACTGAGCATCAAAAATCCATTGGCGATTGGTTCCATCATGTCGGTTCCGAATGATCGGTTAATATGTTATTATGTTTCTATACATTTGGTGGATATTTAAGCTCTACGGATTGCATTTTAGCAACGAGATTGTCCTGAGACTTAGCATTGAGCTCTACTCTTTTACTACGACTGAGGCTAGCCACCTCAGCTCACTCGTCTTTATCATTGTATAGTACCCTTATGTGAAAGCATTAGCACCCTACTCTACCTGGGCATGATGGACATAAATATCTGAATACACCAGGGAAGAGGACTCTTGATACCGTCTAATATATATTCCTACCTAGTTAAGGACTCCTTATCTCCTGAATAGGGACACTTGGATTAGGAAGAAGGCAGAATCCGTCCGGGATAGGGACTACCCCAAAGAGGAATCCTAAGTAAATAAGGAACACTTTTCTACCAAAATTATGATTTACTATCTTACAAGGAATCTTACTCCTTCCAGGTTTAAGTATTGCTATATATAGAACCCCATATCCCTCACAAAGGGACATCTCATTCTCACATATTCTAACTATCCTATATTCTTCCTACTTATGTTCTCTAACTTAGGTATTGGAGTGTTTGTGGAGACTCTCTCCACCTCTTACCTTGCTTTCTGTTCGTGGATTGTAGGATACCAAGTCCAAAAGTTCCAAAAACTAATTATCAAGAAGGAAATTATTCAAGCTTTTCAATATGTATTTCTTGGTTTGAAATTAAAAAAAAAAAATTCCTATAAAAAAAATCCTCAATTAATGAAATAAAATGAATTTTGTTTTTTCACTTGGTAGCTACTTCGATATCATGTTGGGGACAGCGCACGGAAGAGTAAAATTTTAAACTTATGCTACCGCCTTATATATATCATATGTGTTAATTGTTATATTACACGAAGAGGACAAATAAAATACGTTTGATTTCTAATCAAGTTATGTCTCTTTACATATATTTTTTTACCTCGCTTGATTTTATTACACTGTCAACTGAAATAAATGAATTAAAATGAAAATTTTGAAATGTAATAAATAATCTTTTAAAATTGATTATTTAATGAGAAACTTCAAATATCGCACTATTGACAAATAACTAAAAGAAGTTATGATAGAGTGTAGTGTTAATAAATGAGCAGAAGATATAATTACCAAAAAAAAAAAAAAAACAGAAGATATGATCGACTGCACTGTTAACCATCGAGCTATAAGGATTTTTTAGTGAATTTTGCAAATGGAACTATTCTCCTATTTTCATTATTCAGTTTAGCAGGAAGCTAATCGACTGTGCGGTTAGCAAAAGAGCTATAAGGTTTTTTCAGTGAATTTTTGTTAATTTAAATCTAACTGTTCTCCCATTCATTCTTCAGTTTTGACATTTATAGTTGAACAATGTATCGTGCGGACAATGATATTTAATCATTGACTACTATTCCTATTAAAAATTGAACCTGAAAACTTTTTTTCAGTCTCAAAATCTCAACCCCAACAAAAACCATTGAGTCTATCAGTCATCGGTCATCGGTTTCCATGTTCTTTTTTATCATGCTTAACTAACTTTTTAGCCATATTCAAATTTAGCTTTGGGCTTCAAATGGGCTCAAAGATTTTGTGATGGACCAAACTACAACCTTTGACTCATTCCTAAAATTCTAATGCCAACCGATTGTTGTATCATGTATCCTATCCATATTTTAATATGAATTTATGCATACACCGTAAAAAAAATGTATTTTTTTTTTCACATCAAACATCTTTTTTTTTTTTGATAAGTTCAATGATATTCACCTGTATATTCATTGAGGATTAAAGAAATCTACAAGTGAAGATTAATGAGTCTGTTGCAGGTTCATTAATTTTTATCTGTAGATTCAATGAACATATAGATAAAAATTAATGAAACTACAACAAGTTCATTGACCTCTACCTATAGACTTATTAATCTTTACATGTAGGTTCACTTCACAATTGATTTTTATTTCTCACACATATAAAAATTTTTGGAACTTCTCACTAGGAAGAAAAGGAGATAGAGAAACTTCTTCCAATTTTGGAATCTCAAATCTAAGAAATGGAACTAGAATAGCATGCAAAGAATGCACAAAACCTCAAATTTTGTCTTTAATTTAAGAAACAAATAATAATAAAAAAAACAGTAGAAAGAGATAGGTAAACAATTCTCTTATTCTTCTCCACAAACTAAATTTAAAATTACCTAAAAGTTAGAATTATATGAGAATAAAACTGGACTTTTAAGCCCTAAAAACTATAATGCACATAAACGGATATGGAAAAATGACAATTCATAAAAATATAAGAAACATAAACGTAAGGGAAACACATAAATATTAAAAATATAGGAGTATATATATAAATATACAAAATTTATATATAATAAAATTTATACATTTATATATAAAAAAATAAAAATAAAAATAATTATTTAAATTAGGTTCAATATTCAATATTATTAAATATAACAATTAACATAAAAATAATAATTAAAATGCCTACAAGTTAAAAATAATTAATTAAAAAGAAAAATAATATTATTTAACAAGTAAAAGAAAATTAATGGATTATTTTATTAATAAATAATTAATAATTATTTAGCAAGTAAAAATTATTTAATTATAGAATAAACTTTTTGGGCCAGCAAACCAATAACTAATAACCATAAAATCTAAATCTCAAGTATAAACAATATAAAGCCCAAACCAATATAAACAAGAGGTTTTTACATAAATGCACTAAAAATTAAAAAATCTTTCAAAAAAATTATTAACCAAAAAAACTTTTAAAAATATTTTTATAAAATTAATTCTTTCAAATATAACTTATTTTCCTTACCACCTTTATTTTTGGGGTTTTTTTTTCCAACAGTTTTTTCCTTTTTACTGATTTTTTAAACTTTTTTTTTACTTTATATTTTTTTCAATATTTTTTTTTAATTTTTTTAACAATTTTTTTTTACTTTATATTGTTTTGATTTATTTTTTTCTCAATATTTTTTACTGCCTTTATTTATTTATTTATAATATTTTTTTTGCTCAATATTTTTTCTAACATTTTTTCTATTTTTATAGTACTATATTTATCCTTTTTTTTCTCGAAATTGTTTTCTAATGTCTTCATTTTTCTTTTCAAATTTTGTTTGCTCAACATTTTTATTTAGTTTTAAGCTATTATCTTCATTTTATTCTCAACTTTTCTTTTCTTTTTCTATATATATTTTTTTTCTTATAACCTTTCTTTTTTCAAATGAATAATTATGAACTAAATATATTTAATTGTTGTTAAATCAAATAATAAATATCTTCAACTGTTGTAACAACAATAAATAAACAAAATTTTCTAATTTTATATTTCTAAAGAATGAGGATTTTATTTTTTTTACTTTAACTTGTTTATTAAAATGTCTAACAACTTTAACTTGTTTATTAAAATGTCTAACAACTTTTTTTTTTCAAAAAAAATTATTTGATACTTATGAATAATCAATATGTAACAAATTTACAATTCTTATGATATATTTGCAATATTAACAGAAAAATTAAAAAAAATTAAAAAAAATCAACAAAAATAAACAAACCGAAACAATAAAAAAAAACTAAAAACAACAACTGAAACAACAAAACAATAAAAATCAATAAAATTTTATGTTATTGATTTTTGTTGTTTGTCAATTATTGATTGTTGTTTATTTTTATTGATTTTTTACTATTTTTAAATTATTTTTTCATTATTAATGATAAAATTAATGCCATAAATTTTTTACTTTTCTTAGTATTAATGATAAAAATAATAATTTTTTTATACATATCTCATAATTTTTATTGGTTTTTATTGTTAACAAAAATTAACAAATATAAACAAAGAAAAATAATAAAAATAATTGAAACCTACAACTGAAAACAACAAAAATCAACAAAAGTAAAAAAAATTGTAGTTGTTAATTTTTGTTTATTTTTATTGATTTGTGTTAATTTTTGTTGTTTTTCCAATTTTTCATCATTAATAATAAATTAAGATCATAAATTTAAATTTTACTTTTATTTGTATCAATAACAAAAATAATAATTTTTTTTGTTATTTTTTATTAAAAAAGTAATTATTGAATGCTATGGATAATTTTTGCTTTAATTAGTTTAATTTATAAATTATAAATAATTACGAAAAAATAATTATTAAAGACTATGAGTAATTTTTTGTTTAATTAGTTTAATTTTTATATTTTAAATAATAGTAAGTTTCAAAATTTGAAAAAATTGTTATTTAGAATATAAAATTAAATTGCTTAAAATATACAAATTAAATAAAATACATACAATTAACTTAAATTAAATATACCTTCAAAAATAATAAATAGATAAAACAATTATAGAAGAAAATAAAAGAAAAAATAAAAACAATTATAGGAAAAATGAAAAAATAAAAGAAAAAGATGAAAAAAGAAGAAACACACAAAACGCCAAAACTATGATAAAAGTTTAAAAAATAGACTAAATTCATGACATAATTGAAAGTGAAGTAAATAATAGTGAAAGAAATAAAATGGCCCAACCATAAACGAAATTACTAGTGTTGACCAAGACATGTAATGAAATTTCCTCTATAAACAATATATACACATTAGTCATTATTGGCATGGATAAAAAAAAAAAAAGTATTCACCCTCTTATTGATAACAGAGCATGCGTTTCTTTCTCTTCGTCTGTTTATGTGAGTTTTTTTTAAAAACTTAGAAAATGCATCTCCAATTTTTCATAATTACAGAAACGTGTTCGGAACAAACAGAGGACCTTTTTAGACATTTCTGTTTCCGATACATTTCGGAAATGTAAGAACTCCCATAGGTTGACGTTTCGTGCATCAAAGCCTAAAAGCACTAAAACATGCAAAACAAAAGAAGCTTGCTGCTGGTTTTGGAAAATCATGATACAGAGATAGACTTCTTTAGAGTCATTAGGTACCAAAAAGTTTCAAATGCTTGCTTTTCATTTTTTATTTCTATTAACAAAAATATGGCAAAAGTTTCTCTCTAAAGATCAACAAAAAAACCATGATTTTGTTCTTGGAACTAAGAATTCAAAAAAAAGAAAGAAAAGCTATCCAGAATATGATATTGCATCTCCATTATCATATCATTTATTCTCTTCAATTGCTGCCTCAACTTCTGTATCACTTCTTGCTTGCTAAATATGTCAGAACCAGATTCTGAGACACATGGTGAGTGAGGAAACGCAAAGGAGGGAAGATGATTTGGAATTGAAAAGGAGAAGGATGCTGTAGAGGAAGATTGCCTTAAGAAAAAAAATCTTAAAAAAATATGAAGCATGTGTGATGGATCCTTATCCATATTGCAATATAAACTGAAATTCATAATATAATTTGCAAATGTAAACAGTATTAAATATTAAAAACTGTAAATATTAACAATAATCTCTTATAAAATAATATTATCTGCATGCATTTTTGTAATAGTACTGATGGGTATCTCTTTTCTTTAAGTACTTCACTATTTTCAACTTATTAAATATGGTTATATATATATATATATATATGGAGAGAAAGAGATTAAATGTTTTTTTTTAAAAAAGAGAGATTAAATGTTAATCTCTAAAATTATTAAATCTATATTTTGTTAAAATTTGATAAGCATTTTTATTTTCCTAATTTATCATTCCTTCTAAACGCTTATTTATTATTAAAATTCATAAATTTTTTAATAAATCTACAGCAATGGCAAGTACAAATTCACATCAAACAAAAATGGTAAGCAATTCATCTTATGTTTTTTTTTAATTATTTAAAGTGCATATGCTTTTTGCCTATTAGCAATATAAATTAAAATGATGTAAAACTGACAACAAACGCAACTTAGAATAGATGGTTGTTGCTTTCTGTCCAATAAATTATATTTTCTATTTTTTCTCTTCTTCATATTTCATTAATCTTTTACATTATATTCCATTATATATGGACAATACCAATATTAAAAAAAAAATATTTCTTTCATATTTTTCTTTCCGCCTACTAAATTATCTTTATTTATTTTTATTGTATTAATGATTATTTGTTCTTTTAACTGTGAAATAATTTTTAATTTATATTTTCATTGAAAGTATTTCTTAAAAGAAAATTATGTTTCTTTGTTAGCTAATAATTTGATCAAATTCGATGATTTCATGGTTAAAGATCATAGTTTTTTTTTTTAAATTTATGTTACTTCAGTGGTAATTTTATCATTGAATTTTTTTTTATTGACAAATTGCTAAAGAATTTTTTCACTTATTTGTTTTTATATTTTCTAATTTTCAGATAAAATCTATATTGAGTGAAATATAGTAATTTCATACTTATAATTATAATAATTTTTAACTATCTTTAGTTTTAAAATATATTTTGAAATATGATAAATGTATAGTTATTTTTAGTTATCATGCACAACTATTTAAAAGCAGGGAGGAGCACAGTAGTCAAGCAGATGGCAGGGAAGTTTCTTACCTTCTTAATTCTTATCCTGAAATATTTTTTATTTTTAATATTTTCTATTTAAATATAAAAATATTATGTATTATAATTTTATTCATTAAAAATCAATTGTCCAATATAACTAGGTGGTCATTATACTACACCGACATTTTTTCTTCCCTCGCTTGTCAACTTGGCCTGCTGGCTTCTCATTTGTCTCTCTCTCTCTCTATATATATATATACCATTTTCATCATAGAATATAGAACATATTCATTGCTATACGATTTTCAATATCAACATACTCCCAATAGATCCTTATGGCGTGGTGGTAAGAGTGTTAGGGCTCTAAGTAGACATGAGGATTCAAATCCTCTCTCCACACTCCCCCTCCCTTCTAATCTAACACCTAATTACTAACACTTTGGTCAAAAAATCCTTTTTCTCATAATTGAGTTTCTTGACGAGTCTTATGCTTGCTCATGTGGAATAAATGACCACCACGTCGAGTTAAGGCAACAAGGTAATTTTGTTTTTTATTAGAGGGAACGGGGAAGGGTGGGTCTCGGATGCCACAACCGGCCTAGTTAATAGGCCAATGCCTTGCGGACAAGGCAACAAGGTAATTATATCAAGCCAAAAATTGATATTGTCTCACTGCAAAATATATATATATATATACTGAGAGTGTTTTATTTGTATTTTTATTTTAGTTAAATAATATAAGTTCATTATTTAAATAATGTATGTTTATAAGATAAAACATATAAATTCATTATATAAATAATGCAAGTTTATTGACCTTCATTTATAGGTTCATTGACTTTTACATGTAAATTTATTGAACCTCACATGCAAATTTATTGAACCTCACCTGTAGATTCATTAACCTTTAGACTTACAAATTCATTAATTTTTACTTGTAGATTCATCGATTTTTACCTACATGTTCATTAATGTTTTCTTTAAAATATCATTAAAAAATTTAAAAGTAATATAATTTTAGTTAAAATTATAATATTTTTATTTTTTATTCATGATATTCCATTGTTGTTCTGGTATCATCATAAGGTCTAGAATTCATTTATGGTGATTATCAGTTTGAACAATGATTCCAATAAATGTACATTTTTTCATGTATTGCATTCTCTAAACTTCACCCGTAGCATCCAAAATTTTTCAACTGTCTCACCCTTTCCTTCCTTATTGCTCTATTATTTTTAACGGTGTGCATCGGATGGGTCGGAGTGGGTCGGAAGAATGGGACGGAAAACCGAATAGGTTTGGAAGGAGAATTATGGACACTGAACTGACCAACTTCGAAAATGGATAACTTCAAGTCAGAAATTTGGAAACATCGAGTAGTCCGAATTGGTAATCGGATTGGACCGATTTTTATAGGCTTTAACGTAAACATTATTAGGCAATTTCTATAAGTGTACAATAAGCAACAAGTAGTAAAGTTCGAATATCATGTTTCGTTCCCACGAGGAGATTGATACCAAGTACTAGCTATAATTTTATCTCCACAAGCTAACAAAATAGATTTAATTGAAATAGAAAACTCTATTAACTAACAAAGATAAATTCTAAATAAAAATTCAATAACTGAAAGATAGAGTTTGGATTCACTTCACTAGACACTTACTTGAATTACAAGATTTAATCTTAATTCAACTTATTAATACAGTCAAGGGTAAATTACTCAAATTACTTAAAGTCACTTTCGAGATTATTCAAGCATGTTAAAACTAATTACCGCCTATTTTCATGATCAAGTAAATTAATTAAGACTCATTAAGTTCCTTAGCAATTTAATACTCCTTGAAGGATTCATTTACTTTTGTGATCGAGGTTCCTAAATTTCACAGGTCTATAAGTTAATAGATTATACAAATTTCGTTATCTAAGAATCTACCCAAAATCATGCATTTAATTAGGCCTAAAATCAAATACAAGAACATATAAAAGAAACCTATAAAATTGACTGAATATTAACTTATTGAATTAAAACATAAAAATCCAAACAAGCAATAGTTTAGCTACACGAATCCAAACCTGAGTAAATTAGTTACACATGATGGAACTAATCATAATAAGAGATATTCTAAACATGATAACAATTATGCTTGAATGTGATTGACTTAAAACTCTGCTTCTTCTCTGCTCAAAATATCTCTAAATGCTTATTTGAATGAATTCTCCCTCCTGAATTGATGAATTAATCCTCTTTTTATAGCCATCCCTTGCCCCTAGAAATTTCAATTCTAGAATATTCTCATTTTGTAATCTTCCAATTTTGAAATCTTCTAAATCCATAATCATGAATAAAAGAGGAAGATTTTTTATGAGTGCACACCCTAACACATGGCCATGCACAAGAGTATGCACTATTCCAAATTTGTGCATGGCCTGATACATGGTCGTGTGGTAGGGTGTGCATAGCATCTTCATCAGGCTTGTCTTTAATTATGCCAGTGCGCACTTTCTTGCATAGTCGTGTGGTGAAGCATGCAGGATTCTTAATGAGCACACAGTCGTGTGCTAGCCTGTGTACGCAATTTGTGCAGAGAGATTTCTAGACAAACTACAATAAATAATTTAATTAGATACCATAATGCACTTAATTATTAAACAAAGATGCAAATGTATTCTTTAAAATGCAAATTAAATAATATTATGCTCAATGCAAGTAAAATTAATAACAATTAAATAAACTTATAAAAATATATTATAAAACCAATAAAATGCTCCTAAAATTATATGTATAAATGACACATAACAAATTTCCCCACACTAAACCTCTGATTGTCCTCAAGCAAAATGCATAAAAACACTCATCAATGCAATGAACTTAGCATATTGATAAACTTTTAAATGTCCATTTGCCACAATCTTAGGTTAATACAAAGCTTATAAATTAAAATCAAAATGATAATTCAAAGTTAAAGATGTAAGTTTTACCGAGTGAAGAGCCAACTTAGCTATTGAATTTTTGAAAGAAGGCAAATTGGTAATAAAGAAAAATGAAAGTAAATGATATTATTTTTTGCAACCTTAAGCCACCCTTTGATTCCATCACATAAAAGATAGCAATTTTTATTTTTTTTTATAGTGAGTGCATTTTACGCTCCATCTCGCTTTAATCTCTTTATTCTTCTCACTTTCAGTAATCCCCCATTATTCCAGTATTACTAAGCGTGGACACTGTCAAATGATTAATTTGGATACTTATACTCAGATTATAGCATTAAAGTAGATTTCAAAGCATAAAAATATCAAATTCACACACTGCTCTAAAGAGAGTTTTTTTTTAACTATTATTCGATTATGTGCTAGTGTCAAGGTTACAACAAAAGATACCATCCAAGTATCATTTACAAGTAGTTTTTTGAACTATCAATTTTTAGATTTAGTTATTCAAAAGTAAGTAAGCATTAGCTTTATTAGAATTTCAAAAGTCTTTAACCTTAAATTATTCAACCTAACTTTAAAATTTACAAATCAAGCATTAACAAAAGATTATGAAACATGTACATTGAAATCACATTCGAAGCACTCTGCTTATCGCAGTGATAAATTGTAAAAATTTAGTGTGCGTGGATGCAATCATGTAACATGTAATATATGATATGATACAGAGATGGAATTAAATGCAAAAAATATGTAATGCAATATATATTCTCTCCTACTCACCTAAGCAAGTCAGTGTCTGCAATGACTAAAAAAAAAAGAATGAGAGGTGGAAAGAATGACTTCCCTAAATGAGAGGAGAGTAGACAATGATCTGAAAAATAAAATGCATGAAAATAAAGAAATAGTAAATAAGCAATATAAATAAATAAAAAAAAATAAGTATGGAGAGTCTAGTAAAACTAGTGTAAGAAAAGAAATAAAATGACAATACTAAATGAAAGAAAAATAAAATCAAATAAAGTAGTAAAACTAGGCATCGCGGTCATGGTCATCCCCCGCATCCATAGTGGGGAGAAGCATCAAATGGTGCATCATCTAATGAACTAGCATCCTCCTCGGTAGTGTCAAAATCCTCATAGTGAGGTCAGGGAGGTAATGCAATACCCTTAGTCTAACAAAGTTGTTGAAGTCCATCACAAAATAATATCATGAATGTGCGTGCACAGTGTAGTGCACGGATCTTGTATGTGGCTGTGTATGATAATTGAGGTGCACGATGAAGTGCATGTCGTGCATTGACCTATGTAAGTAAAATGAATGCACACGGTCCATTGCACTCAATCGTGTGTGGTACCGTGTACGTTTTAGATTAGTGCACGGTTGAATACGCAGGTGTGTGTTTAACCGTGTACTATTGAAAAAATTTTAGAGAAAAATTACACGATTGTGTATTCACTCGTGTACTCATCTGTGTACGTATAAAAATAAATGCACGAGTGAGGACGTGACCGTGCATATAACTGTGTATGAATGGCGTACTTGGGCATGGCTAGTTGTATAACTGTGCACATCCACCTATGTAGTTTTGCAAAATTAAGCTGCAAAAAAATAAAAAAAAAATAAAAATAAAAATAAAAATAAAATATTGAAACAAATTAAGTTGAATGGGTTGCCTCCTATTAAGCACTTGTTTAAAGTCATTAGCTTGACTGTATTTTACTGATGTCTCATACTGAGTTGAGAAGTGCAATTGCTACACTTACTGGGATAACTTCGTTGTGAAAGTAAAGTTTTAATCTCTGTCCATTAACTTTGAAAGCTCCAGTATCTGTGCTCCATACTTCTATTATTCCATGAGGACACACATGCTTGACAATGAATGGGCCTAACCATCTAGACTTAAGTTTTCTTGGATATAGCTTTAGCCTTAAATTAAATAGAAGTACATGGTCTCCTTCTTTAAATTCTTTATTCATAATATGCTTGTCATGCCATCTTTTTTTCATTTCTTTGTAAATTTTGGCATTTTCATATGAATTAAGTTTAAACTCCTCAAGCTTATTCAATTAAAGCAGTCTCTTCTCACCAGCTTTTTGTAAATCAAAGTTCAGGAATTTAGTTACCCAAAATGCTTTGCGCTCCAGCTCCACAGGTAGGTGACATGACTTTCCATAAAGGAGTCAGAAGGGAGAGGCATCAATGGTGGTCTTGAATGTAGTTCTGTAAGCTTACAGAGCATCTTCGAGTTTAGCAGACCAATCTTTTCTTGAAGCATTTACTATTTTTTTGAGTATAGACTTAATTGCTTTGTTTGATATCTCGACTTGACCACTAGTTTGGGGATGGTAAGGAGTTGCAACCTTGTGAGTGACAATATATTTTTTTAATAAACCTTCAAACTGGTGATTGCAAAAATGTGTTCCCCCATCACTGATTATAGCTCAAGGTGTCCTAAACCTGGAGAATATATTATTTTGAATGAAGCTTGTCACAACTCTAGCATCATTGGTTGGGGATGCTATTGCCTCCACCCATTTTGATACATAGTCTACACCTACCAGAATGTATTTATTGCCAAATGAGCCTGGGAAGGGACACATGAAGTCTAGACCCCACATATCAAAGATCTCAACTTCAAGAATTCCATTAAGAGGCATCTCATTGCGTTTCCTTATGTTTCCTATTCTTTGGCATCTTTCGCATTTTAATACAAAATTCCTAGCATCTTGAAAGAGAGTTAGCTAGTAAAATCCACTTTAAAGAACTTTTTCTGCAGTTTTGGTGGAATTAAAGTGTCCACCACATTTTAGAGAATGATAGTATGAAAGCACATCTTCAAATTATTTTTTAGGCAAGCACCTCCTAATCAACCCATCTCCACACCTCTTATAGGGAAGAGGTTCTTCCTAATAATAATATTTAATGTCAGAGAAAAATTTATTCTTTTGTTGGTATGAAAGATTGGGACACAGGACACCGTAAACTAGGTAATTCATAAAGTGTACATACCAAGGTGTCATATTCTTAACTTGCATTAGGTGTTCACCTTTGAATTAATCATCAATTGGTAGCTCATCATCTCATTTTGGTAACTCTAATCTTGATAGATGGTCTGCAACAACATTTTCAACCCCTGCTTTATCTTTGATTTCCATATCAAACTCTTAGAGCAAAAGGATCCATCTAATGAGGTGTGGCTTAGCATCTTTCTTTGAGAGGAGATACTTTAAAGTTGTGTGGTTAGTAAAGACTATCACCTTGGTACCTTTCAGATAAGAACAAAATTAATCAATGGTAAATACGACTGCTAAAAGCTCTTTTTCAATAGTAGCATAATTTAATTGGGCCTCATCTAGTGTGTGACTAGCATAGTAGATGGCATATGCTTGCTTATTTTTTCTATGTCCTAAAATAATGCCTACAACATAGTCACTCACATCACACATAATTTTAAAAGGAAGATTCTAGTAAGGAGGTTGTAAGATTGGTATTGAGATCAGTGCTTCTTTTAACCTACAAAAAGCATTAAGGCAATCTTTCTCAAATACAAATGAAGTATCCTTAGCTAAAAGATTAGTAAGAGGTTTAACAATTTTTGAGAAGTCTTTAATAAATCTTCTATAAAAACCAGCATGTCCAAAAAAATTACGAATTCCTTTCACGCTTGTAAGAGGTTGAAGTTTCTTAATCACTTCAATTTTGGCTTTATTAACCTTAATTCCTTTATTGGACACTAAGTGGCCCAAATAACTCCTTTGGTTACCATAAAATGACATTTTTCCCAGTTTAAAACCAAGTTAGATTTATCATATCTCTATAAAACTTTAGATAAATTGTTAAGACAATTATCAAAAGAGGTACCATAAACGGAAAATTCATCCATGAATGCTTCTATAATGTTCTCTATAAACTTTGAGAAAATTACCATCATGCACTTTTGAAAAGTAGTAAGAGCATTGCACAACTCAAAGGGCATATACCTATAAGCATAAGTTTCATAGGGACAAGTGAAAGTAATTTTTCTTGGTCCTTTGGGTGGATAAGGATTTGAAAGAATCCTGAATACCCATCTAAGTAGCAGAAAAATGAATGCTAATCTTTCTAACAACTAATTAATAAATAGGAGAGGAAAATGGTCTTTCCAAGTAGCTTTGTTTGGCTTTCTATAATCAATGCACATTCTCCATCCTGTGATAGTTCTAATGGGAATCAATTCATTATTTTCATTTGTAACAACTATTATCCCTCCTTTTTTAAGAACCATATGAATTGGGCTAACCCAATTACTATCTGAAATTGGATATATTATGCCAGCATCTAACAACTTCATGATTTCCTTTTTAACCACTTCTTTCACATTAGGATTTAGTCTACGTTGATGTTTAATGGAAGGATTATAACCTACCTCTAAATGAATCATGTGCATGCAAAAAGAAGGGCTAATCCCTTTCAAATCATCAATAGTATACCCTATAATTTTTTTATGATTCCTAACCCGTCTAAGCAGCTTATCCACTTATTCACCATTTAACTGTGCATTGATAATAATAGGATAAGTAGAATTAAGTCCTAAAAAAGCATACCTTAAGTCAGCAGGAAGTTGCTTAAGCTCAACCTTTAGTGCATCTTCATCTCTTAAAGTATAAATAGGGCATATATCATGAGGTAAGGGTTCGTACCTTAAAGATTTACAGTGTGGCAATATATGTTATGCATTTAATGTGTTAGTATAAGCATTACCTCACTGTCTTCTTCTTCAGAGTCTACCTCATGAACTAGACTTGCTTCTAAAGGGTCTTGGGGATGTTGTTGTTGAAAATCTCACTCTACACAACTTTGGACTGCATCAATTCAAAAACATGTCTTCACCTTGGAAGGATTTTTTGTCATTTTAAAAATATAAAACTCCACAGTCTCGCCTCCAACTTTTAGCTTGATTTTTTCTCGTTTCACATCAATAATTGCTCCAGCTATAGTAAGGAAATGTCATCCTAGGTGATAGGGATTTAGAGATCTTCTTCCATCTCTAGGCATATAGAATTCTCCAACTTTTACTGGTATATCTTCCAAAATTCCTTCAGGGTAGACTATGGATTTGTCAGCTAGTTGCAAAGAAATATTTATAGGGTTGGGCTTACCTATATTTAATTTCCTGCACAAAGATAAAGGCATAATGGTTACACTAGCACCAAGATCACAAAGAGCTCTACTAATAGAAAATTTACCAATAACAAAGGGTATAGTGATACTCCCTGGATCTTTAAGCTTTGGAGGGAGGTTATTTTTAATTACAACATTGCATGCTTCATTCATTAGAATAGTCTTATAATCATCCCACTTCCTTTTATTAGATATAATATCTTTGAGGCATTTAGCATATTTTGGCATTTGAGTTAATGCTTTAAAAAAGGAATGGTGATGTCAAGCTATTTGAACACCCTTAAGACTTTTTGAAATTGCTTATCAAGTGTTGTATAATTCATCCTTTGGGGAAGAGGTAAACATGGTGTCTTTTTTATCTCAGGTATCTGATTGACTTCATTTTCCTTTGACTTCTCTGCTTTATCTTGAATTTGCTCAGGTTCAACTCTTTGATCTTTACCTCTATGTTCAATCTCAGGTAATTGCTTCCTATTTCTTAAAGTTACTGCCTTTGCTTGCTCCTTTAGGTTATTAAGTTGGCTTAGGAAGTGGCCCATCTGGCAAAAGTTAGAAGAGCTCACGTGTGATATGATTTGGTGTTCCAGCATCTTATTGTGTATGTTTAACTATTCCAACCTTGCATCCATCTGCTTAAAATTATCTTCATATTGCTTAAAAACCTTCTTGAAGTGTTTGATTATCTTGCTCTGTAATTGGATGAAGTTTTCCATTATCATCCCAAGATTAGACTTGGGTTCAAGTTGAGGGTAAGTGCTTTTTTACTAAAAACTTGGTGGTGTTTTATACCTTTGATTTGAACTTGAAGCTTGGTTCCCTCTTTGATTTGACTACAAAAAATTTGGGTGATTTCTCCATCTAAGATTGTAGGTTTTGGAGTATGGATTCTCTTGAGTTCTGCCATTAAAATTATTTCCAAGGCATTGAGTTATTTAATTAAACAACCTTAAGAAAAAAAATCTCCTCATTGACACTCCGTAGCCTCCTCCACATATTTCACAAGATAACACCTATGATAAATAACCTAAAAAATTGAGCTTTTGCAATTATTTTATGAAGGAATCCAACTTAGTATTTACCATGCTCAAATTATCAACCTCATACACTCCTACTGCTTTTTTAGGCTGATTTCGCTCTACATGCCATTGATAATTATTGGATGCCATCTTCTATAAGAGTGCATATGCATCATCTAGTGTCTTGCTCATCAAAGAGCCCTATGCAGTAACATCTATAATGATTTGTAAAGATTCAGATAATCCTTAGTAGAAAGTCTGTATGAGTAGCCACTCTGGAATGCCATGGTACAGGCAATGTCTTTGCAAATCTTTAAATCTCTCCCAAGTATCATAGAGAGATTCATCAGGGGTTATTGCTTAAATCCAATGAGGTCTTGGCGATATTTGGCAGTCTTTCTTGGCAAATAATTCTTAGTGAGAAAAGCCTTAAAAAGTGTATCTCATAAGGTGGTGGAATTTAGAGCCAATGATCCTAACCATAAATTTGCCTTGTCTCACAATGAGAATGGAAATAATCTAAGGTGAATAGCATTTATGCTCACTCCATTGATCTTAAAAGTGTCATAGATGTCTAAAAAAAAGGGTAGATGTGCATTTGGGTCCTCTATTGGTAGTCCACTAAACTGATATTGTGAAACCATTTAGATGTATGCAGGTTTGATCTCGAAGTTGTTAGCTTTGATGGTTAGCTTTACAATACAATTTTAGCTTCCTGTGAGACCCATACTCTTCTAAAGCCCTTGCTTGAGCTCCTTGTCTAGCCATTCTTATGACTTTTTCCTTTTTCTCTTTGTGGTTTTTTTTACAAGTTTTTTTTATCTCTAGATTTAATTTCTCTAGTTCAAGACGTTTTGATCTTGTTTTGCATAAATAAAAGTCAATTACCTGAAAAGAAAAAGTAAGGAAAATAAAATAAAATAAAATAAAAAGGCTAGTCTAGTGAAAATAAAAAGTACACTAATATTGGTATTGCCTATCTCCTTAGCAACGGTGCCAAAAACCTATTAGGCAATTTCTATAAGTGCATGGTTCACAACAAGTAGTAAAGTTCTAGTATTGTTCCCATAAGGAGATTGATACCAAGTACTAGCTGTAATTTTATCTCCACAAGCTAACAAAATAGATTTAATTTAAATAGAAAACTATATTAACTAACAAAGATAAATTCTAAATAAAAATTCAATAATCGAAAGATAAAGCCTGAATTTGCTTCACTAGACACTTACTTGAATTACAGGATTTTATCTTAATTGAACTTGTTAATACAGTTAAGGGTAAATTACTCAAATTACTTAAAGTCTTTTCTGAGATCATTCAAGCATGTCAAAACTAATTACTGCCTATTTTTATGGTGTAATAACCCTGATTTTTAAATTATTTTACTATATAATGAGATATGCAGTGTTAATAAATTTAAAAATTAAATTTAATTATTTTACTATATTGTGATTAATTATTATTTTTTTATATTTAATTGAATTTTCTACGTAAATATATTATTTTGGAACTTATTATTTTGGACGTTTAAATTTCATTGTGTATATTTATTATTTTTGAATATTATTATTTTAATAAAATTAATTTAGTGCATAGTTATTTTAATATTATTTTTAAGTACTAATATTATTTTATTAACTGACGTGATTTTGAGTATTATTAATATTTTTAGAGTATTCCACTACCATTATTAATGTTATTATTGTCACTGTTATTTTATGTGAGTTATTATTATAATTATCGTGTGATATTATTATCATAGTATTATTTTAATATTAATATTTTGAGTATATTATTATTATTTTATTTTTATTGATTGACATTAGTGCATTATAAATTATTTCATAAATATTGTTTATATTGTTGTTATTTTCAAATGTGTTGTGTGTTAATATTATCATGGTTATTATTTTTATTATTATTATTATTATTATTATTATTAGTATTATTTTATTTTTTAATACTATTATGAATAATATTCTTATTATCCAATTATTTTATTAATAGTATTAATTTTAATTGTTGTTAATTTTATATTGTGTATATTATTGTGCATGTGTGTGTACCTATATATATATAGATTAAAATGAGTGGTAGAGATTGATTTAAACTAAAGTTAAGTTATATATATATATTGAAATAACTCTGGTTTTTAAATTATTTTATTTTAAAATGGAATATGCAGTCTTAATAAAATTTGAAGATTTTATTGATTATTTTCATTATTTGTGATTAATTACTATTATTTTATATTTAATTAAATTTTTTCCGTAAATATTTATTTTGAAACTTATTATTTTGGACATTTAATTTGCATTATTTATAATTATTATTTTGGATAGAACTATTTTAATAATATTTAATTTAGAGCATTGTTAATTCCATTATTGTTTTATCAAATTTCACTATTTATTTTGTTAATAAATTATTTTATTAATTGGATTGTTATTTTATGTATTATATATATATTAACTTGGGTTTATGTATTTGTCCATGTGTGTAATTTACATGTGTGTGTTTATTATTATTATATATGTGAATATATATATATATGTATGCATGTATCTATTATTTGTGTGGTGTAGATTCATTTGGCTAAAGTATTATTATTATAATACAAAGTTTTATTAATATAATATATATATATATATATATATATATATATATATATATATATATATATATATATATATATATATATATATATATATATATATATATATATATATACACACACACATACATGCCATGTATGAACACTTACATACATACATTACATGTACTAAACCACCAAACACACACACATCATCACATTAAAAAGCAACATGGGCCAAAAACAAAAAAATCTCTCAGAGACTTCATCTCCCTCCTTGCACCGTTCGATTCTTCCCCTATCATTGTGCCTCCATCACTTCCGGCCACCATTTCTTGAGCTTCCGATCTCTTTCTTCTCCTCTAACACCAGTGAGTACTAATCTAGATTCGGTTTGAGCTCAAAATGTCAATTTCTTGAGTTTTGTTGAATTTTTGTTTTTGGGGCTTTAGAGTTTTGAATTTTTTTTAGCATGATATTGTTTGAATCTTGAAAACTCCCTTCAAAAAAGTGATTCTTGGAAGCTTAATCTATCTCTAGAAATTTTTTTTTTAATTTTTGGAATTTATTTTAATTATTGTGAATTTTTTAATATTTTATTAATTTTCGTAAATTAATTATTAAAATTATACATTTGGTATATTTGGTGTTATTATTAATTATTATTAATTTTAGAGTTGAAATTATAATTTTTGTGATTTTTATGTAATTTTTATAATTATTTTTAGTTTATGTCAAATTTCTTCTTAATTTTTTTTAGCTTGAGTTTAATCGATTTTTTGATAATTTCTTTTTGAAATATTGATCTATGCATCTTAATCTACTCATAAATATTTTTAATTTATTTTTCTATTTTTTTTATTTTTGGTTAATTATTGAATATTTTAATAATTAAAAATGAATTTTTGTTAATTAATTAATTAAATTATAAATTTGGTTAAATTATTGTTATTATATATTGTTATAAATTTTGGTGTTGAGAAATTAATTTTTGAGAATATTGTGTAATTTTTAGAAATATTAATAGTTAATGTAAAGTTTGGACATTGAGTTAAATGTGTATTTTTGGTTGAAATTAAAGTTTAATTGTGTGTTTTAGTTGATATTAGAATGTGATTTGTTGAGAAAATAATTTTTATGAAATTTTATACAATTTATGTGTGTTTTGGAATTATTAGATTAAATATGTATTTTTATAGAAATTATTGGTTAAATAAGTGTTTTGGCTGATATTAGTATAAATTATGTTGATTAAATAATTTTAATGATTTTATAATTTTTGAGGAAATTATTAAGTATATTGGATATTTGATATTATAGGGGTAAATGTATAATTTTGTGTTAATTATAGTTAAATATTATGTTAGTGTTGAGTTTATAATTATTTAAGGTAATAAAATGATTTTTTTTACAAATTAATTACTATTTTTAACTAATTAATACTATTTTTCAAAAATTGTTTTCAAATAATATATTATATATTATTTTGGAAATAAAATGGGTTTTAATTTATTTATTTTATATAATTAAACTATTTAGGCAATTAAATGTGAATTTTGTTATGTTATGTTGAATAATTGTAAAAGTTGAATTTTTATTAATATTATATAATGTTTGAGATTTTATTAATTAATTGTGATAATTTTAGAGTATTATGGAAATAATAAGTGTATTTATTATTTTGAGGCTAAATGTGTATTTTATTATTTTAAATGATGTTAAATTGTGATTTTAAATATTATTTTCAATCTATGTTAATTTAATTGTAAAATGAAAATTTTATTCCATTTATGAATTTTTATTATCAAATATATATATTTTTTAAATTAGAATTTTATGTTCTAATTGGAAAATAAAGTTTTTTAAATATTTTATTTGATTTTTTGATGATTTTATTATTTTATTGTTAATATTATTGGTTTGTATTTTGTGAACCTCGGTTGAGGATTTGTGGAGTTTGGAGTCCCAACCCGAGGTGTTGAGTATTTGATGATTTTAGAAGTATATTTTCTGTGCAGGATCGACCCTACTTTTGTAGGGAGATGTCCGTTTACGGAGGAGAGTCTACCGAAATTTTGATAAATTTCTCGTAAAATGTGACAACCGATCCGTGTCTAGTTTTGAATTTTTAATTGAATTTTTCTATAGTAATCGTAGAAGTGTAGAGTTAGAAATTTATTTTGATGGTTGTTATTTTATTTTTCTCGTTGCGCCGAGATCGAGGCCTAAAGGACTAGGCTCGCCGAGTCTATCTCATGGAGTGCGAATCAGTGAATTATTATACTGTATATATATGTATTGCATATAAGATGCATGACTTAGGATTTTCATTTTCATTATATGTTTTTTTTTAAAAAATAAAATAAAAATTTAATTTATAATATGTTTTGGTATATTAGGGTTTATTTTTGGTATATGCATGTTAGATAATTAGGTTTATTTTTAGTATATTTTTGGATACATGTCAAACTAAATACATGTTTTAAATGAATATTTATTCATAATTATTTTATTAAATGATTAGTGTACTTTAGGTATATTTTTAGTATATTTTAGGTATATTCCTAAATAAATGCATGCCATATTATTGATTTATACTTAAATTGTTTTAAGTCTATTTGATATATATATATATATATGGTTTATTTTGCTATTATGAATGTTATTTTACATTATTTATTTTTTGGATGTATGATTTATTTTAAATGAAGGATATCAATAGAATGTGCTACTTAGTGGGCAGCACTAGGACCGTGTACGTACCAGTGCGATAAATTTAGGTTTGAGTGAGGATTACTTATGGTGAATTATGATTTGATTGAGATTGATGATATGATTGATTTATGATTTGAGATGTGATATGATTGATAGTGTGATTGCTGGAGCTCAGTTGACTAAGTGTCTTGGGGCCAATCACATTGACAGTCAAACTGCAAAAGCTCGGTTGACTTAGTGTCTCGGGGCCAGTCTACTGTCCAAAATGGAATAAGTAATCTATTTGGATTTAAGTGAGCCTATATGCCTAGAGTGATGATACGGTTGATTGAGGTTGTAATTAATAAGGTTCTATTTGATCCTTCATGTATTAAAATAAATGTTTTCTGCATTTATTATATTTATAAAAGCAGAATTTGACATTTGTGTGAAATGCATTCATATATATATATATATATATATATATATATATATATATATATATATATATATATATATATATATGAATGCATGATTGGATATGTTTTAGATTGCATGTATATATAGTATAATAATTCACTCAGTGAGGTCTGACCCCCCTTAATTTTTTTTTTTCTGGAGATCTTATATCGTCAGACCTTAGTAGTAGAGTTCTTCATCGGTGTTCTTCCGTCCTATCTATTTTACATAATGTTATTTTGAACTCTGATTTGTATTCTAGAAACTGCAGTAGTAGTGTTATTGTATCAAAAGAGTATTGTTTTGTTTGATACTTTATACTCTGAGAATTATATTTAAACACTGTATGAATATATGTATATTTATAAAAAGATATTGAGTATCCATTTTTATATATTGATTCAAAAAATTTTAATTCTATCATATTTTATTTATTTATTTATTGCATGTTTTTATTCTTTTAAGGCTTGCTACGGGTTCTAGATTAGAAAGAATTCTCGTTCCCTAGAGCTGGTCATGGCCCGGTTTGGGTTGTGATAAAGTTGGTATCAGAGCCTAGGTTTAGAGATGTGGACCTAGGTTGTCGAGTTGTGTTTTCTTTGGAACTACTGCAGTTAAATTAGGTTCGATAATGTCTCTGAAAAGTCTTCCTTGCATTAGGAATTCTACATAACCGTTAGGGTGTCTGTTGATGTTTGTGATTGTTTGAATTAATTGTGTTATTTTTGTTCTTTTCTGATTGTCACAAGCATGAGTCATTCCATCAGTCGATGAGATCAATGATAGAAATCTTTTGAGCATGAGGTTCTACCCCCCGTGCAGCCTACTAGGTGTAGGGGTAGAGATGGACATAGAAGACCAGATGATTGTTGTAGACAGTGGGAACAGCAGAATGAGGAGTCTATGGCTCAACGTTTTAGTGCTGCTAATGCAACAGGAGTTTTACAGGGTGCAGTATCGATACTTTTGATCGTACAGCAGATGTAATTTCTATTTCAGCTGAGAACTCAGGATACATCAATTCTGTATATATTCTATATTATGAATCTTGTTGATTTTCCTTGTCCTTTCAGCGAGGTGAATGTGAACTATTTCTTTTACAGAGACAGTTTTGATAATCAGTCTTTTTGAGTTAAGATTGTGGTTATAGTTTCAGCCCTACTACACCTATCTTCTATAGGGGTAGGTTAGAGGTAACTATAACTCAAAGGTCGAAGTGGTTACTGTTAGAGGTACAAATAGCCCTTTGAACTCAAACAAGCAGCATTTATGGTTAGGATAGCCAAGGTTAATGTGAACTTGATAGCACTTAACCAAGCATAATAATTGTTTTGTATATGCTTTGACGAAGGAATTGGAAGATGTCTAATGAAGACGAAACACTCTTGTACTCTTGATGGTGAAGTTGTCAGTTTCGACTGCAACACATGGTTAGAGTCTAAAAAGTGATTTCTAAGATACTTCCATCCATCTTCAAGGAGCGATAATAACCTATGGCAGCTATTGTATAGAGTAAAAGAAGAGCAGTTAGTTGATAAGAACACTTGTGAACTTTTCAATCTGTCATGTCATGTTGCAGACGTGATACAGTATAAGAGGAGACTGGTAGAACTGTGTGTTGCAGGATTAAGTTTGATATATATTGGCATCTGAACTGAGAATTAGAATTTAGTGAGTTCTTTGTGAATTCAATCTTTTGGGTGTAATTGATCTTGACGAGATAAATGGGTTGTTTATGCACTATACAATGGTTGATTGTCGGAGTAAAAAGGTGATTTTCAGTTTCCTTGAAGAAGAATTTAGATTTGTGGGTGACAAGAGTTTTGCACCTCAGAATCTTATCTCCACTATCATTGTTAGGCAGATGCTGAGAAAATGTTGTCAAGGATAATTAGCAGTGGTCAAGATACTTCAGTGAAGAAGACCTCTGTTTTAGATGTCCCTATAGTTAAGTTTGCCACCTCATAAAGATTGACTTCGGTATTGATGTGGTTCCCGATATAGTTCCTATTTTGACACAGCTATACAGAATGGCTCTTACAGAGCTGAGAAGCAATTGCAAGATCTATTGGGCAAGGGTTTTGTCAGACCCTATGTCTTTCCTTAGGGTGCACTAGTACTGTTGGTGAAGAAGAATGATGGTACACCTAAACTGTGCATTAATTACATAGAACTAAATGAGTATCCTCTTCTGAGGATAAATAATCTGTCTGATCAACTTCAAGGTGCATAATTCTTTTCCAAGATTGACATGAGGTCAAGCTACCATTAGTTATGGATTGGTGAAGCTGATGTTCTTAAAACGGCATTCCACACTCGATATGGCCACTATGAGTTTCTGGTGATGTCATTTGGCATGACTAATGCACTAGTTACTTTCATGGTCTGATGAATAGGGTACTTATACCATTTATGGATCAGTTTGTAGTAGTCTTCATCGATGATATACTGGTGTATTCAAAGAGTATGGAAGGGCACATATATCACTTAAGGACTGTACTACAGGCACTAAGAAAATGTCAGCTTTATGATGAATTCTTGAAGTGTAATTTTTGGTTGAAGAGTGTTATTTTTTCTTAGACACATGTTATCTAAAGATGGTATCTAAGTTGATCCACAAAAGATAAAGGCAGTGTCTGAATAGCCTATACCGACTACAGTTATGGAGATTCATAATTTTCTGGGTCTAGTTGGGTATTTTAGGAGATTTGAGTAGAATTTTCTAGAATTGCAGCTCCTATGACCCGTCTAAGTCAAAAGAATATAAAGTTATATGGGCAGATGTTTGTTAGAACAGTTTTCAGTTGCTGAAGAAGATCATTGATCCAAGGGTTACATAAGCTTTAGAGGATAAGATCTGACATCATTATAGTAATTCATCATATCATCATAGCATCTCATTACAACATTTCATCATGACATTTCATTCCAACATTTCATCATAACATTTATCATAACATGTCATCATGGCATTTCATCATAGAATGATCTTCTGGTAATAAATGCACAAGTTAATTAATTAGGGTTAATGTTAAAAAATTTGAGAAAAGAGATTTTATATAAACTATGGAATGAGCTTACAGTGTACATCCAGATGTTACCAAGATGTACTGCAGTATTAAGGATCAGTACTAGTGGGATAGATTGAAGAAGGATGTGGTTGATTATATTTCTAAGTGTTTAATTTGCCAGCAGGCGAAAACTGAGCATCAGAAGCCTTCTGGGAAGCTTCAATCCCTTTTGAACCCTGAGTGGAAATGAGAGAGAATTGCTATGAATCTTATGGTTGGTTACCTCGTTCGAAGGATGCATACAATTCCATCTGGGTGACTATAGACAAATTGACCAAGTCAACTAATTTTTGCCAGTGAAAGCCACTTATTTAGTAGCTAAGTTGGCTAAGTTGTACATGAAGCACGTTGTGTGCCTGTGTGGAGTACCTGTGTCCATTGTATATGGTAGAGGTTCAATGTTTACCTCTAGATTTTGATAAAAGCTGCTGGAAGCGATGAGCACCTGGTTGGATTTCAAAACTGCTTTTCAACCTCAAATAGATGGTCAATCTGAGAGGACAATCCAAACACTAAAAGATATATTGAAGATGTGTGTTTTAGATCTGGGAGGTAGCTGGGTTGATTATTTTTTACTTATGGAATTTGCTTATAATAACAGCTACCATGACAGTATTAGAATAACACTATATGAGGCTTTGTATGGAAGGAAGTGTAGATCCCCTCTGAGTTGGGATGAGATTGGAAAGAGAACATTGACTGGACCTGAGATGGTTCAGGATGCTGCAGCGAAAGTTATTGTGATCAAGAGGAGACTAGAGACCGTAATTAGTAGACAGAGGAGCATACTTGGGAGACTGAAGCTGAGATGCGAGGTTCTTACCCGTATCTCTTTCCTACTTGATCCTTGCATTATCCTTTTCTTTGAATTTGAGGACGAATTCTTATAAGGAGGGGAGACTGTAATAACCCTGGTTTTTAAATTATTTTATTTTAAAATGAGATATGCAGTCTTAATAAAATTTGATTTGAAGATTTTATTGATTATTTTCATTATTTGTGATTAATTACTTTTATTTTATATTTAATTAAATTTTCTTCGTAAATATTTATTTTGAAACTTATTATTTTGGACATTTAATTTGCATTATTTATAATTATTATTTTGGATAGAACTATTTTAATAATATTTAATTTAGAGCATTGTTAATTCTATTATTGTTTTATCAAATTTCACTATTTATTTTGTTAATAAATTATTTTATTAATTGGCTTGTTATTTTATGTATTATATATATATTAACTTGGGGTTATGTATTTGTGCATGTGTGTAATTTACATGTGTGTGTTTATTATTATTATATATGTGAATATATATATATATATATATATATATATATATATATATATATATATATATATATATATATATATGTATGTATTATTTGTGTGGTGTAGATTCATTTGGCTAAAGTATTATTATTATAATACAAAGTTTTATTAATATAATATATATATATATATATATATATACACACATACATGCCATGTATGAACACTTACATACATACATTACATGTACTAAACCACCAAACACACACACAACATCACATTAAAAAGCAACATGGGCCAAAAACAAAAAAATCTTCGAGAGACTTCATCTCCCTCCTTGCACCGTTCGATTCTTCCCCTATCATTATGCCTCCATCACTTCCGGCCATCGTTTCTTGAGCTTCCGATCTCTTTCTTCTCCTCTAACATCAGTGAGTACTAATCTAGCTTCGGTTTGAGCTCAAAATATCCATTTCTTGAGTTTTGTTGAGTTTTTATTTTTGGAGCTTTACAGTTTCAAATTTTTTTTAGCATGATATTATTTGAATCTTGCAAACTCCCTTCACAAAAGTGATTCCTGGAAGCTTAATCTATCTCTATAATTTTTTTTTTGAATTTTTGGAATTTATGTTAATTATTGTGAATTTTTTAATATTTTATTAATTTTCATAAATTAATTATTAAAATTATACATTTGGTATATTTGGTGTTATTATTAATTATTATTAATTTTAGAGTTGAGATTATAATTTTTGTGATTTTTATGTAATTTTTATAATTATTTTTAGTTTATGTCAAATTTCTTCTTAATTTTTTTTAGCTTGAGTTTAATCGATTTTTTGATAATTTCTTTTTGAAATATTGATCTATGCATGTTAATCTACTCATAAATATTTTTAACTTATTTTTCTATTTTTTTTATTTTTGGTTAATTATTGAATATTTTAATAATTAAAAATGAATTTTTGTTAATTAATTAATTAAATTATAAATTTGGTTAAATTATTGTTATTATATATTTTTATAAATTTTGGTGTTGAGAAATTAATTTTTGAGAATATTGTGTAATTTTTAGAAATATTAATAGTTAATGTAAAGTTTGGACATTGAGTTAAATGTGTATTTTTGGTTGAAATTAAAGTTTAATTATGTGTTTTAGTTGATAATAGAATGTGATTTGTTGAGAAAATAATTTTTATGAATTTATATTGTCACGACCCAAAACAGGGGCTATGACCGGCACTAGGGAATGAGAATTCTTTCGAATCCGGAACCCGTAGCAAGCCTAAAAATAAAATAAAGCATGCCATAATAACAGTAACAATATAATATGCAGCGGAAATAAAAATCATAATATCATAATATTATCCACATCAACTGGATTTAAATCAAAATCTCATCACATATATAATAATCCTTTTAATACAAATCCAGTTTCAATATAATACATTTTTTTAAAATAAAATACATGAAATCCAACACTTTAATTCACAACTACTGCAGTGTCTAGATAAAATAAATAAGACTCAAGTAGATAATTTACATAAAGAAGCCGGGGCAGAAGAAATCCAGCGTATCGACCTGCTACTGAGGTCTGAAGAAGTTGACTCTCCTGAAAAATAGTCAACGGAGGGGAGTCAGACCTCACTGAGTGAATTACTATAATATATATACATACACACTAAGTGATAATGCATACAGTCAACAATATATATAATATGTATATATATACAGGCAATTACACACAGATGCAATAAAATCATTTTTATATATTTTATTTGAAAATCATCTTTTATGAAGGATCACATAGAACCCTAGAATATCGCAACCTCAGAAAATAGTGTTAAACAACACTCAAGCCATACAGGCTCACTTATTCCAAATATATCCACTTAATCCATTTAGACAGTAGACTGGCCCCGAGACACTAAGTCAACCGAGCTCCAGCAGTCTAACTGCCAGTGTGATTGACCCCGAGACACTTGGTCAACCGAGCTCCAGCAATCACACCCAAACCACATCTCACATATCAAATAATCATATCAAATCAATATCCACAAATAGTTAGTAATATAGCCTAAAGCTATAGGCGTACCGGTACGTACTCGGTCCTAGTGCTGCCCACTAGGTAGCACGTTCTATTGATATCCTTCATCATTAATTATAAAACATTCATTCACAAAAATAAATGATGCATGAATATAAATGAAATAACAATATAATCCATATATATACCAGAAATATACCAAAAGTAAACCAGGTATATTTCGAGTATATATACGTCAAATAAATCCAGTCAAATCATAAATTAAGCTGGAAATATATTTAAAAATATTTTAAATATATTTTATTCACAAAACATGCATATAATTTATTATATACCAAAAATAAACCAAAAATATACTTAATATAAACTTAAGAAATAATCAAATTATTTATGCATATTTAATCAACATAAAACATGCATTTCTAAATCATGCATCCTAAGCATATATATATAGTATAGTAACTCACCTAATGCGCTCCACGAGACAGGTCCGACGGGCCTGGTCCACTAGCCCTCGGTCTCGGCGCAACTAAACAAGCAATGAATAACTGACATCAGAATAAACCTAACAGAAATCCTAAAATTCAATCTAGAGTATTAAACACAAAATCGGAAATTAGGGTTCGACTGGATATCACGTTTTACGAGAATTCTACCAAAAATCTGGCAGAACCTCCCCTGTAAAACGGACATCTCTCTACTCAAAAGAGTAGAGCCGACCCTGCAAAGAAATACACTTCAAAAAAAAAAAAAAAAACAAGCTCAACACAATCAAAATCCCACGGTCGGACTCCAAACTACAGTCCACCGACTGAGGTCCACAAACATAGAACATATTCCAGATATACCAAAAATATCCTCACAACATAGTAATACATTTCATAGGTAGAAATTACATAATTAACCTTAAAAACACTGTAAAAACCGATTAAAACTCATTTTATTAGAAAAACCATATATTATATATATAATTGAAAATAATTCACGAAAAATAGTTTTAATTAGTTAAAAATACCAAATATTTTGTAGAAATCATTTTTATACCTTAAATAACTATTAAAACCAATTAAATTACATTTTTAGACAATTTAGGGTAAAATTACCAAAATACCCCTATATATATAAATATACTTAAATTACTTCAAAAATTCACCAAAAATTATAAAATTATCCAAAAATTAATTTTCTCAACATATTTATCAATAATATTAATAATTAAACTCAATTAACCAATTAAATTCAAATAAAAACACATTTAACCCTAATTTCTCAAAATCACATAAACTTCAATAATTCAAAATAAATACTTAGAAATTCATAAAAATTCCAAATAAATTCCAATAATTCATTTCAAAACCTAATTCAACTATAAATCTCAATTTCATAATTTAAATAATTAATTTCCGAAAATTAGAAAATAATATTAAAATATTCAAAAATACCCAAAAATCCAAAAAATCTCCAAAAATTCTAAAAAAATTCGTACATGTATATGAAGCTACTAGGAACAACATTTGTGAAGGGAGTTTTCATGAATCAATCATTTTGAAGCTCAAAAAAATAAAAAACCCTAATAGGCCGAAATTGACAAAATCGAAACCTAAGCAATTCTAGACCATTTTAGCTCAAACCAAAGCTAGAATCACACTCAACGGAGCTCAAGGAGAAGAAAGAGACTAGTGGTGTCAAAAACGGTGGCCGAAATCGGCGTGATCGACGGTGGATCGATTTTCGGCTTCTTCGGCCAAAATCGACTTCCAGGCTTCGGAAACGGCCTCCTCAGGCGGCGAAATTGGTCGGGGAAGACGGTGGCACACCGAACGGCACACCCACGGTGAAGAAAAGGCATGACAGACGCTCGGACGGCAAGGAGAAGGATCGGGAGGAAGAAGGAGACTCGAGGGGGCAAATGTGTAATTTTCCAATTCTCTTGTAATTTGACAAATATATGTATATATATATACTTACACTATATAATAAAATAATATTAAATTACACACATCAAATATACACCACACACATAAAATTTAATATTTTAATAATTTATACTAAATAAAATTAATTAAATAACAATAAAACAAATAAATACTTAATAAAATATTAGGGTAATAATAAACCCTAATTAAATAAATATACACACACAGGCTTTATTTAATAATTTAAAAATACGCATGAGTTCATGCAAGTCCGTAAATACATTTGAAATAATTAATAATACATTGTTTACGTGAAAATTTCCCCGAAAATGCAAGTCCCGGGAAAATTTTACGTAAAACACTGAAAATAATATACAGTAATTAAAATAGGTTTTAAATACATATTAACTCGTAAAAATATCACATATATATTCAAAATTTATTAACACTGCATATCCCGGTACAGTGTAAAAATATTTTAAAAACACGGGATATTACAGTCTTCCCCCTTACAAGAATTCGTCCCCGAATTCCAGAAAACAAGATCAAGAAGGAAAGAGATACTGGTAAGAAGCTCGCATCTCAGCTTCAGTCTCCCACGTATGCTCTTCAACTCTGTCACTACGCCACAGAACCTTGACCATCGGAATCTGCTTCGATCGCAACTGTCGAACTTGATAATCAACGATCGCCACAGGTTCTTCCACAAACGTCAAATCTTCACTCACTTCCACACTGTCAGGTTGCAACACGTGTGAAGGATCTGAGATATACTTCCTCAACATCGAGATATGAAATACTAGATGCACCTGTGACATAGTCGGAGGCAAATCCAACGATATGCAACAGTGCCAACTCTCTCCAGAATCTCAAACGGTCCAATGTATCTCGGTGCTAACTTACCCTTCCTCCCAAATCTCATCACACCCTTCATCGGAGATACTTTCAGAAAAATGAAATCTCCAACCTGAAACTCCATATCTCTGCGCCTAGGATCCGCATAACTCTTCTGTCTGCTAACTGCGGTCTCTAATCTGCGCTTGATCACGGCGACTTTCTCTGCAGCATCCTGAACCATCTCTGGTCCAGTCAAAGCTCTCTCGACCAATCTCATCCCAACTCAAAGGGGATCTACACTTCCTTCCATACAACGCCTCATACGGTGCCATACCAATACTGCTATGGTAGCTGTTATTATATGCAAACTCAACAAGCGACAAATGATCATCCCAGCTACCTCCCAAATCCGAGACACACATCCTCAACATATCTTCCAATGTCTGGATCGTCCTCTCAGACTGACCATCTGTCTGAGGATGAAAAGCAGTACTGAAATCCAACCTAGTGCCCATCGCTTCCTGCAACTTCTGCTAAAAACGAGAAGTAAACACTGAACCTCTATTTGACACAATGGACACAGGTACTCCATGAAGGCACACAATATGCTTCACATACAACTTCGCCAATCTAGCAACTGAATATGTGGCTTTCACAGGCAAGAAATGTGCAGACTTCGTCAATCTGTCTACGATCACCCAGATGGAATCGTATCCATCCTTCGAACAAGGTAAACCAACCACAAAATCCATAGCTATCCTTTCCCACTTCCACTCGGGAATAGGAAGAGGCTGAAGCTTCCCAGAAGGCTTCTGATGTTCGGCTTTCACTTGTTGACACGTCAAGCACTTAGCAACATAATCGGTAACATCCTTCTTCAATCCATCCCACCAGTATAGATCTCTGATACTGTGGTACATCTTAGTAACACTCGGATGAATGCTGTAGGCTGTAGAATGTGCTTCCTCTAAAATCTCCTCTCTCAAGTCATCCACATCTGGAACACATAATCTACCACTGATCCACAACACACCATCATCATCGAGTGTGAAATCAGTGAACTTCCCTGCTCTGACATTCTCTGCAAGCTCTTCTAGAATAGGATCTCGGCTCTGAGCTGCTTTAATCCTATCCCTCAGTATAGATCGTACTTTAAATTGAGCTAACAGTCCATCTGATCTACTGATCTTCATCATCAGACCTTGATCCACCATTAGATGCAACTCCTGGATCAATGGTCTCCTCTCAATACTAATGTGAGCAAGACTACCTGAGGACTTCCTACTCAAAGCATCTACTACAACATTAGCTTTACCCGGATGGTAAAGAATCTCGTAATCATAATCCTTTAACAATTCCAACCATCTTCTCTGCCTCAAATTCAGATCTCGCTGCTGAAAAATGTACTTAAGGCTCTTATGATCAGTAAATATCTCACAAGTCACCCCGTACAAATAATGTCTCCAAATCTTCAAAGCAAAGATCACTGCAGCTATCTCAAGATCATGTGTAGGATAGTTCTGCTCATGCTTCTTCAACTGCCTCGAAGCATAGGCTATCACCCTTCCATTCTGCATCAACACACAACCAAGATCAATTCTAGAAGCATCACAGTAAACTGTGAACTTATCCACACTATTAGGCAAAGCTAATACTGGTGCTGTGGTCAACTTCTCCTTCAACAACTGAAAACTATTCTCACAAGCTTCTGACCACTCGAATCTAACATTCTTCTGAGTCAAGCGAGTCATAGGGGCTGCTATCCTGGAAAAATCCTGCACAAACCGCCTATAATACCCGGCTAAATCCAGAAAACTTCGAATCTCCGTAACAGAAGTAGGTCTAGGCCATTCAGATACTGCCTCAATCTTCTGTGGATCAACCTGAATACCTTCTTTAGACACTACGTGTCCAAGAAAAGAAACACTCTCCATCCAGAAATCACACTTCGAGAATTTAGCATAAAGCTGATGATCTCTCAGTGTCTGTAGTACAATCCTCAAGTGATATACGTGCTCTTCCATACTCCTCGAATATACCAATATATCATCAATGAAGACTACTACAAACTGATCCACATACGATCTGAATACTCTGTTCATCAGATCCATAAAAGCTGCTGGTGCATTAGTCAAACCAAAAGACATCACCAGAAACTCATAATGGCCATATCTAGTGCGGAACGCTGTCTTAGGAATATCGGATTCACTAATCCGCAACTGATGATAACCTGTCCTCAAGTCAACCTTAGAAAAGAACTGTGCACCCTGTAACTGATCAAATAAATCATCTATCCTCGGGAGAGGATACTTGTTCTTTACTGTCACCTTATTCAACTCTCTGTAGTCAATGCACAGTCTCAGGGTACCATCCTTCTTCTTCATAAATAGGACTGGTGCACCCCAAGGAGAAACACTAGGTCTAATAAAACCTTTGTCCAACAACTCTTGCAACTGCTCCTTCAACTCTCTCAACTCTGTAGGAGCCATACGATAGGGTGGCATAGATATAGGAGTAGTACCTGGTACCACGTCTATACAGAACTCAATCTCTCTATGAGGTGGTAAACCTGGTAACTCCTCGGGAAAAACATCAGGAAACTCACAAGCAACAGGAACATCTGTGAGTGACAACTTCTCCACTGACGTATCCCTAACCAATGCCAAAAACCCCTGACAACCTTTCCTCAACAACTTCCTAGCTGAAATAGCAGAAATAAGATTCTGTGGTGCTGAACTCCTATCACCAATAAACTTAAACTCTACTTCATCAGGAATTCTAAAAGTCACCTCCTTATTCCTGCAATCTACCACGACATAGTGCTGAGATAACCAATCCATTCCCAGAATAACATCAAACTCCATCACATCCAACAAAATCAAATCAGCGGGTAGTTCTCTATCTCCCACGAGAACTGGACAACCAGAAAGAATAATATCGGCATCCAAGGAATCGCTCAGAGGAGTGGCAACAGACAAAGGAAAAGCCATCCTCGAAGCTTGCCAACAAGATTTAGAAGCAAAAACAGGAGAAACAAATGAATGCGTGGCACCCAGATCAAACAAAACCCAAGCATCCAGGTAACAAACAGAAACAATACCTGCCACGACTGCATTAGATGCATGAGCATCCTGCTGAGTCAGATGGAAGACTCTGGCCTGACCTCGACCTCCCTGCTGACTGGTAGAAGCCTGGGCAACACCTCTGGCACCTCCTCTAGTACCTCTACCATGACTCTGCTGTGGAACAAACTGAGTGGAACTCTGATGCTGGGCTGGTGGTAACTGAAATGGCACGGGTGCTGCACTAGCAATCGACTGCTGTGGGAATCACGAAATCTGCTGCTGCTGATACCCGGAATAAGGACACGATCTAGCAAAATGTCCTGTCTGTCCGCATCTGAAGCATGTCAGTGGTGTCAGATAACACGGTCCCTGATGGACTCTACCACAAGTTTGACAAACACTAACCGCTGATCCAGAACTACGACCACTGCTGCTGCTCGAAGCACCTGACCCAACTCTGAATGATCTATGCTGACCTCCATGGCCATGTCTACTGCTCCGATGCACTCGCTGCTGCTGTCTCTGACTCTGCTGAGTCGAACCTCGCTGCTGACTACTCGAACCAACATGAAAACTCGAATATGGAGTAGCCTGCGATCCACTCGACTGAACTCCCAACTGGTAATAATCAGGCATCGCTCCCTGCCTAACTAACCTCAGCTCAATCTCCTTAGCTAGCTCAATCACAGACTCGAGAGTAAGACCTGTTGTAGGCATACCAGCAAAAGCTGAACCCAAATCAGTAACATATGTAGTAACAGCGAAATACTGATCTCGCATCAGATCCTCAGCATATCTACCCAATCGAAGAAACTCTCGGGTATACTCCTCTACAGATCGATCTCCACGAGAAATACTAGTCAAGCGGAGACGATAACTCAAACGAAGAGGCTCTGGACAAAATCTCCTCATGAACCGCTCTCGAAACTGAGCCCATGTCATCGTCATCATGTAGGGCTGGATCATCTAAATGAACCAATCTAGAGCTGGTCCCTCAACAGACAACTCTACAATCATGATCCGCTGGTACTCAGTGTGAGCAGTCTGAGTCCTAGTCTCAATCGCATGCAGAAAATCTAAAGGATCAGAAGTACCATCAAAAGCAATCCTGCCAACTCGGGCATAGAACAAAGCTGCCTCAGGGTCAGACATACCCTGTTGATAGGCAGGCTGAACAGGCTGAACAACTGGAGGAACATGCATATCAAACTCAGGCTCAACAGGCTCCTCGTCCTGTAACTCTCTCTGCCTACGGCGACCTACCGCTCCTCGAGGTCTACCTCTGCCACGACCTCTACGTCTAACTGGCTACTCAGGAGGTAAAACCTCATCCTGAAAAGACTCATCATCCTCGGCCTCAACGACCGGTGGAGCGACACGTGCTCGCCTCCTCATTCTGAAAAGATAAATGGAAAGATTCAGACAAAACAGACAACGGAAGAATAACGCTGAAAACTACAGCAAGGAATACTTATCAAGACGTACTCGAACCTAATACACTGCAGTAGTCCAACAGAAAAACACAACTTTAAAAACTAGGGCCACAACTCACATAACTAAGCCCTGACACAGAACTCCGCTCTAATACCAACTTTGTCACGACCCAAAACAGGGGCCATGACCGGCGCTAGGGAACGGGAATTCTTTCAAATCCAGAACCCGTAGCAAGCCTAAAAATAAAATAAAGCATGCCATAATAACAGTAACAATATAATATGCAGCGAAAATAAAAATCATAATATCATAATATTATCCACATCAACTGGATTTAAATCAAAATCTCATCACATATATAATAATCCTTTTAATACAAATCCAGTTTCAATATAATACATTTTTTTAAAATAAAATACATGAAATCCAACACTTTAATTCACAACTACTGCAGTGTCTAGATAAAATAAATAAGACTCAAGTAGATAATTTACATAAAGAAGCCGGGGCGGAAGAAATCCGGCGTATCGACCTGCTACTGAGGTCTGAAGAAGTTGACTCTCCTGAAAAATAGTCAACGGAGGGGAGTCAGACCTCACTGAGTGAATTACTATAATATATATACATACACACTAAGTGATAATGCATACAGTCAACAGTATATATAATATGTATATATATACAGGCAATTACACACAGATGCAATAAAATCATTTTTATATATTTTATTTGAAAATCATCTTTTATGAAGGATCACATAGAACCCTAGAATATCGCAACCTCAGAAAATAGTGTTAAACAACACTCAAGCCATACAGGCTCACTTATTCCAAATATATCCACTTAATCCATTTAGACAGTAGACTGGCCCCGAGACACTAAGTCAACCGAGCTCCAGCAGTCTAACTGCCAGTGTGATTGGCCCCGAGACACTTGGTCAACTGAGCTCCAGCAATCACACCCAAACCACATCTCACATATCAAATAATCATATCAAATCAATATCCACAAATAGTTAGTAATATAGCCTAAAGCTATAGGCGTACCGGTACGTACTCGGTCCTAGTGCTGCCCACTAGGTAGCACGTTCTATTGATATCCTTCATCATTAATTATAAAACATTCATTCACAAAAATAAATGATGCATGAATATAAATGAAATAACAATATAATCCATATATATACCAGAAATATACCAAAAGTAAACCAAGTATATTTCGAGTATATATACGTCAAATAAATCCAGTCAAATCATAAATTAAGCTGGAAATATATTTAAAAATATTTTAAATATATTTTATTCACAAAACATGCATATAATTTATTATATACCAAAAATAAACCAAAAATATACTTAATATAAACTTAAGAAATAATCAAATTATTTATGCATATTTAATCAACATAAAACATGCATTTCTAAATCATGCATCCTAAGCATATATATATAGTATAGTAACTCACCTAATGCGCTCCACGAGACAGGTCCGACGGGCTTGGTCCACTAGCCCTCGGTCTCGGCGCAACTAAACAAGCAATGAATAACTGACATCAGAATAAACCTAATAGAAATCCTAAAATTCAATCTAGAGTATTAAACACAAAATCGGAAATTAGGGTTCGACTGGATATCACGTTTTACGAGAATTCTACCGAAAATCTGGCAGAACCTCCCCTGCAAAAATGGACATCTCTCTACTCAAAAGAGTAGAGCTGACCCTACAAAGAAATACACTTCAAAAAAAAAAAAAAACAAGCTCAACACAATCAAAATCCCACGGTCGGACTCCAAACTACAGTCCACCGACTGGGATCCACAAACATAGAACATATTCCAGATATACCAAAAATATCCTCACAACATAGTAATACATTTCATAGGTAGAAATTACATAATTAACCTTAAAACACTGTAAAAACCGATTAAAACTCATTTTATTAGAAAAACCATATATTATATATATAATTGAAAATAATTCACGAAAAATAGTTTTAATTAGTTAAAAATACCAAATATTTTGTAGAAATCATTTTTATACCTTAAATAACTATTAAAACCAATTAAATTACATTTTTAGACAATTTAGGGTAAAATTACCAAAATACCCCTATATATATAAATATACTTAAATTACTTCAAAAATTCACCAAAAATTATACAATTATCCAAAAATTAATTTTCTCAACATATTTATCAATAATATTAATAATTAAACTCAATTAACCAATTAAATTCAAATAAAAACACATTTAACCCTAATTTCTCAAAATCACATAAACTTCAATAATTCAAAATAAATACATAGAAATTCATAAAAATTCCAAATAAATTCCTATAATTTATTTCAAAACCTAATTCAACCATAAATCTCAATTTCATAATTTAAATAATTAATTTCCGAAAATTAGAAAATAATATTAAAATATTCAAAAATACCCAAAAATCCAAAAAATCTCCAAAAATTCTAAAAAAATTCATACATGTATATTAAGCTACTAGGAACAAAATTTGTGAAGGTAGTTTTCATTAATCAATCAATTCGAAGCTCAAAAAAATCAAAAACCCTAATAGGCCGAAATTGACAAAATCGAAACCTAAGCAATTCTAGACCATTTTAGCTCAAACCAAAGCTAGAATCACACTCACCGGAGCTCAAGGAGAATAAAGAGACCGGCGGTGTCAAAAACGGTGGCCGGAATCGGCGTGATCGATGGTGGATCGATTTTCGGCTTCTCCGGCCAAAATCGACTTTCAGGCGACGAAATTGGTCGGGGAAGACGGTGGCACACCGGACGGCACACCCACGGTGAATAAAAGGCATGACAGACGCTCGGACGGCAAGGAGAAGGATCGGGAGGAAGAAGGAGACTCGGGGGGGGCAAATGTGTAATTTTCCAATTCTCTTGTAATTTGACAAATATATGTATATATATATACTTTACACTATATAATAAAATAATATTAAATTACACACATCAAATATACATCACACACATAAAATTTAATATTTTAATAATTTATACTAAATAAAATTAATTAAATAACAATAAAACAAATAAATACTTAATAAAATATTAGGGTAATAATAAACCCTAATTAAATAAATATACACACACAGGCTTTATTTAATAATTTAAAAATACGCATGAGTTCATGCAAGTCCGTAAATACATTTAAAATAATTAATAATACATTGTTTACATGAAAATTTCCCCGAAAATGCAAGTCCCGGGAAAATTTTACGTAAAACACTGAAAATAATATACAGTAATTAAAATAGGTTTTAAATACATATTAACTCATAAAAATATCACATATATATTCAAAATTTATTAACACTGCATATCCCGGTACAGTGTAAAAATATTTTAAAAATACGGGATATTACATATATAATTTTTATGGAATTTTATACAATTTATGTGTGTTTTGGAATTATTAGATTAAATATGTATTTTTATAGAAATTATTGGTTAAATAGGTGTTTTGGTTGATATTAGTATAAATTATGTTGATTAAATAATTTTAATGATTTTATAATTTTTGAGGAAATTATTAAGTATATTGGATATTTGATATTATAGGGGTTAATGTGTAATTTTGTGTTAATTATAGTTAAATATTATGTTAGTGTTGAGTTTATAATTATTTAATAATAAAATGATTTTTTTTTATAAATTAATTACTATTTTTAACTAATTAATACTATTTTTCAAAATTTGTTTTCAAATAATATATTATATATTATTTTGGAAATAAAATGGGTTTTAAATTAATTTTTTTTATATAATTAAACTATTTAGGCAATTAAATGTGAATTTTGTTATGTTATGTTGAATAATTGTAAAAGTTGAATTTTTATTAATATTATATAATGTTTGAGATTTTATTAGTTAATTGTGATAATTTTAGAGTATTATGGAAATAATAAGTGTATTTATTATTTTGAGACTAAATGAGTATTTTATTATTTTAAATGATGTTAAATTGTGATTTTAAATATTATTTTCAATCTATGTTAATTTAATTGTAAAATGGAAATTTTATTCCATTTATGAATTTTTATTATCAAATATATATATTTTTTAAATTAGAATTTTATGTTCTAATTGGAAAATAAAGGTTTTTAAATATTTTATTTGATTTTGTTGATGATTTTATTATTTTATTGTTAATATTATTGGTTTGTATTTTGTGAATCTCGGTTGGGGATTTGTGGAGTTTGGAGTCCCAACCCGACGTGTTGAGTATTTGGTGATTTTAGAAGTATGTTTTTTGTGCAGGATCGACCCTACTTTTGTAGGGAGATGTCAGTTTTACAGAGGAGAGTCTGTCGAAATTTTGGTAGATTTCTCGTAAAATGTGACAACCGATCCGTGTTTAGTTTTGAATTTTTAATTGAGTCATTCTATAGTAATCCTAGAAGCGTAGAGTTAAAAATTTATTCTGATGGTTGTTGTTATTTTATTTTTCTAGCTGCGTCGAGACCGAGGCCTAACGGACCAAGCCCCCGAGTTTGTCTTGTGGAGCACAAATTAGTGAATTATTATACTGTTTATATATGTATTGCATATAGGATGCATGACTTAGGATTTTCATTTTCATTATGTGTTTTTTTTAAAAAAAATAAAATAAAAATTTAATTTATTATATGTTTTGGTATATTAGTGTTTATTTTTGGTATATGCATGTTAGATAATTAGGTTTATTTTTAGTATATGTTTTGATACATGTCAAACTAAATACATGTTTTAAATGAATATTTATTCATAATTGTTTTATTAAATGATTAGTGTACTTTAGGTATATTTTTAGTATATTTTAGGTATATTCCTAAATAAATGCATGTCATATTATTGATTTATACTTAAATTGTTTTAAGTATATTTTTGATATATATATATATGGTTTATTTTGCTATTATGAATGTTATTTTACATTATTTATTTTCTGGATGTATGATTTATTTTAAATGAAGGATATCAATAAAATGTGCTACCTAGTGAGCAGCACTAGGATCGTGTACGTACCGGTGTAATGGATTTAGGTTTGAGTGAGGATTACTTGTGGTGAATTATGATTTGATTGAGATTGATGATATGATTGATTTATTATTTGAGATGTGATATGATTGATAGTGTGATTGCTGGAGCTCGGTTGATCAAGTGTCTCGAGGCCAATCACACTGACAGTCAAACTGCGGGAACTCGGTTGACTTAGTGTCTCGGGGCCAGTCTACTATCCAAAATGGAATAAGTGATCTATTTGGATTTAAGTGAGTCTGTATGCCTAGAGTGATGATACAATTGATTGAAGTTGTGATTAATAGGGTTCTATTTGGTCCTTCATGTATTAAAATAAATGTTTTCTGCATTTATTATATTTATAAAAGCAGAATTTGACATTTGTGTGAAATGTGTGAATATACATATATATATATATATATATATATATATATATATATATATATATATATATATATATATATATATATATATGAATGTCTGATTGGATATGTTTTAGATTGCATGTATATATAGTATAATAATTCACTCAGTGAGGTCTGACCCCCCTTAATTATTTTTTTTAGGAGATCCTATATCGTCAGACCTTAGTAGTAGAGTTCTTCGCCGGTGTTCTTCCGTCCCGACTATTTTACATAATGTTATTTTGAACTCTGATTTGTATTCTTGAAACTGCAGTAGTAGTGTTATTGTATCAAAAAAGTATTCTTTTGTTCGATACTTTATACTCTGAGAATTGTATTTGAACACTGTATGAATATATGTATATTTATGAAAAGATATTGAGTATCCATTTTTACATATTGATTCAAAAAAATTTTAATTCTGTCGTATTTTTATTTATTTATTTATTGCATGTTTTTATTCTTTTAAGGCTTGCTACGGGTTCTGGATTCGAAAGAATTCCTGTTCCCTAGCGCCGGTCATGGCCCCGGTTTGGGTCGTGACATATATATACAAAAACCAGTTGTAGAAACCATTTTTTCTCCTTTCCTCCCGCAAGTCCCGGCACCTACTGTCACTATGCGTCTTTAACCTTCGCTGGACGCTACCCATTCATCCTCCTCCTTCTGCCATCTCCTCCTCCTCCCTTCTTCTTTATCATCTTCCTCTAGAGCCATCGGAAGTGACAGAGGTAGCAGCGGTAGCAGCTAGGTTCAGCTATCGCTGGTGACTTCTTATGGCAAGAACTTGAATTCTTTGGCTCGGTCGACTCCTTAAGTTGAGGGGAAGATGATTTTGAGCTTGATTGAAGCTCAAAGTTAACCGTTGGTGAGTTTTGCTTGATTTTTAGTTTATGTCTAAATTCTTTTTTAATTTTTTTAGCTTGAGTTTGGTTGATTCTTGATAATTTCTTTTTGAAATGTTGATCTATGTATCTTAATATACTCTTAGGTATTTTTAGTTTATTTTTCTGATTTATTTGATTTTTTGTTAATTATTGAATATTTTAATAATTAAAAATGAATTTTTTGTTATTATTTTAATAATGAATTTGGTTAAATTATTGTTATTATATATTGTTATTAATTTTGGTGTTGAGAAATTATTTTTTTTGGGATTTTTATATAATTTTTATGAATATTTTTAGTTTATGTAAATATTGGATAATTGAGTTAAATATGTATTTTGGTTGAAATTAGTGTTTAATTGTATGTTTTAGTTGATATTAGAATATTATTTGTTGATAAAATAATTTTTATGAATTTATATAATTTTTATGGAATTTTATATAATTTATGTGTATTTTGAATTATTAGGTTAAATATGTATTTTTGTTGAAATTGTTGGTTAAATATGTGTTTTGGCTGATATTAGTATTTTATATGTTAATTAAATAATTTTAATGATTTTATATAATTTTTGAGGCAATTATTTAGTATATTGGATATTTTGTATTATAGGGTTAAATATGTAATTTTGTTAAGATTATAGTTAAACATTATGTTTTAGTTGGTTTTATAATTATTTAAGGTATTAAAATGGTTTTTACAAATTATTTACTATTTTTAACTAATTAATACTAATTTTTGAAAATTATTTTCAAATATATATTATTTATTATTTGGGTGATAAAAATGGGTTTCAAACTAATTTTATTATATAATTAAACTATTTAAGCAATTAAATGTGAATTTTATTATGTTATGTTGAATAATTGAAAAAAAAATTGAATTTTTAATAATTTTATATAATATTTGAGATTTTATTAGTTAAATTATGATAATTTTAGATTATTATGTAATTAATAGATGTATTTATTATTTTGAGACTAAAGGGTATTTTATTATTTTTGTGATGTTAAATTGTGATTTTAAATATTATTTATAATTTATTTTAATTTAATTGTAAAATGGGAATTTTATTCCATTTATGAATTTTATTATCAAATATTATTTAAATTAGACTTTTATGTTTTAGTTGGAAAATAAAGGCTTTTAAATATTTTCATGGATTTTTGGTGATTTTTATTATTTTACTGTTTAATATTGTTGTTTTGTAAATTGTGAACCTCGGTTGAGGATTTGTGGAGTTTGGGGTCCCAACCTGAGATGTTGCGCTTTGTGATTTTAGAAGTGTGATTTTTGTGCAAGATCGACCCTACTTTTGTAGGGAGATGTCTGTTTTAGAAAGGAGACTCTGCCGAAATTTCAGTAGATTTCTCGTAAAATGTGACAACCGGTCCGAGTTCAGTTTTGAAATTTTTGATTAAGTCTTTCTATAATAATCCTAGAAGCGTAGTGTTAGAAGTTTCTTCTAATGGTTGTTATTATTTTATTTTTCTAGTTGCGCCGAGACCGAGGCCTATCGGATCAGGCCCGCTGAGTCTGTCTCGTGGAGCACAAATCAATAAGTTATTATATTGTATTTATATGCATTGCATATAGGATGCATGACTTAGGATTTTTCATTTTCATTATATGTTTTTAAAAGTGATTTAATTTATAATATGATTTGGTATATTTTCAGTTTATTATTAGTATATCTTAATATATATATGTTTGCATATTTTCAATATACATTTACTATATCTTAGCATATCTAGAGCTATTTTGATATACGCATGTTATATAATTAGGTATCTTTTTAGTATCTTTTTAATATATGTTCAAATTAAATGCATGTTTTATCTTCATTATAAACTCAGCATGTTTAGTATATTTTAGGTATAGTTTTAGTATATTGTCGGTATATTTTGAAATAAATGCATGTTTTACTTTCGATATATATACTTAATTTTTTTTAAGTATATCATTGGTTTATTTTTGTATATTTCATGTTTGATTTGAATTTATCTAACATATATATATACTCGAAATATACTTAGTTTATTTTAAGTATATTTCTAATATATATATGGTTAATTTTGCTATTATGAATGTCATTTTACATTATTTATTTTCTCGTATGAATGATTTATTTTAAATGAAGGATATCAATAGAACGTGCTGTCTAGTGGGCAACACTAGGACCGTGTACGTACTTGTGCGATAGATATAAGGTTGAGTGAGTACTACTTGTGGTAAATTATGATTTGATTGAGATTGATATGATTGATTTGATTGAGATGTGATGTGATGATGGTGTGATTGCTGGAGCTTAGTTGACCAAGTGTCTAAGGGTCAATCACACTGACAGTCAGAATGTTGGAGCTCGGTTGACTTAATGTCTCGGGGCCAGTCTACTATCCATATGGATTAAGTGAATTTATTTGGAATTAAGTGAGCCTGTATAGTTAGAGTGATTCTATGGTTGATTGAGGTTACGATTTAATAGGGTTCTATTTGATCATTCAGGTATTACAATAAACGTTTTCTGTATTTATTATATATATATAAAAGCAGAGTTTGACATTTGTGTGAAATGCGTGTATATGCATATATATATAAGAATGTCTGACTGAATATGGTTTAAGTTGCATGTATATATATTATAATAATTCACTCAGTGAGGTCTGACCCCCCTCAATTATTTTTTTTCAGGTGATCTTATATCATTAGACCTTAGTAGTAGAGCTCTTCGTCGGTGTTCTTCCATCCCGACTATTTTATGTAAATGTATATTTTAATCTCTGATTTGTATTCTAGAAACTATAGTAGTAGTGTTATTATATCAGAAGAGTATTATTTTATTTTGATACTTTGTACTCTGAGAGTTGTATTTGAATATTGTATGAATATATTTATTTATGAAAGAATTTGGAGTATCTATTTTATATATCGATTCAAAATTTTAATTCAGTTGTGTTTTATTTATTTATTTATTACATGTTTTTATTTTCTAAGGCTTGCTACAGGTTTCAGATTCGAAAGAATTCTCGTTCCCTAGCACCGGTCATGACTCCTAGTTTTAGGTCATGACATATGGTCAAGTAAATTAATTAAGACTCATTAAGTTCCTTAGCAATTTAATACTCCCCAAAGGATTCATCTACTTTCGTGATTGAGGTTCTTAAGTTTCATAAGTGTATGAGCTAATAAATCATGTAACTTTCATTGTCTACTAATCTACCAAAAAGAATGCATTTAATTAGGCCTAAAATCAAATACAAGAACATATAAAAGCAACTTGTAAAATTGATTGAATATTAACCTATTGAATTAAAACATAAAAATCCAAACAAGTAGTAGTCTAGCTACACGAATCAAACCCTGAGTAAATTAGTTATATATGATGGAAATAATCATAATAAAAGATATTCTAAACATGAGAACAATTATGCTTGAACGTGATTGACTTGAAAATCTACTTCTTCTCTGCTCAAAATATCTTTGAATGCTAATTTGAATGAATTCTCCCTCCTGAATTGATGAATTAATCCTCTTTTAATAGTCATCTCTTGCCCCCAGAACTTCTAATTCTAGAATATTCTCATTCTGTAATCTTTCATTTTGAAATCTTTTAAATCCGTAATCTTGAATGAAAGAGGAAGATTTTTCATGAGTGCATACCCTAATGCATGGCTGTCACGACCCAAAACAGGGCCATGACCGGCGCTAGGGAACGAGAATTCTTTTGAATCCGGAACCCGTAGTAAGCCTAAAAATAAAATAAAACATGCAATAATAATAATAACAATATCAAATGCAGCGAAAATGAAATTCATAAATATCACAATAGTATTTTCACCAACTGGATTTAAATTAAATCTCATCTCATATATATAAATTTTTTTATACAAATCCAGTTCACATAATACAATATCTCACATAAATAAAATACATAAAATCCCACAATTTAATTTACCACTACTGCAATGTCTAGATTATAAAAATAAGACTCAAGTAAGGAGTTTACACAAAGAAGCCGGGGCGGAAGAAATCCGGCGTACAGGCTTGCTACTGAGGTCTGAAGATGTTGACTCTCCTGAAAAATTGTCAACGGAGGGGAGTTAGACCTCACTGAGTGAATTACTATAATATATATACATACACACTAAATGATAATGCATACAATCATTAGTATATATATATATATATATATAATATATATACAGGCAATTACACATAGATGCAATAAAATCATTTTATATATACTTATTAAAAATCACAATTTATGAAGGATTAAATAGAACCTTATGATATCGAAACCTCAATCAGTGTTAGACAAAACTCTAGCCATACAGGCTCACTTAATCCAAATATATCCACTTAATCCATTTAGACAGTAGACTGGCCCCGAGACACGAAGTCAACCGAGCTCCAGCAGTCTGACTGCCAGTGTGATTGGCCCCGAGACACTTGGTCAACCGAGCTCCAGCAATCACACCTCCAAACCATATCTCACACATCAAATAATCATATTCAATCAATATCCACAAATGGTTAGTAGTATAGCCTAAACGCTATAAGCGCACCGATACGTACTAGGTCCTAGTGCTGCCCACTAGGTAGCACGTTCTATCGATATCCTTCATTAATAAATATAAAACATTCATTCACAAAAATAAATGATGCATGAATTTAAATAAAATAACAATATAGACCATATATATACTAGAAATATACCAAAAAAATAACCAGGTTCATTTCGAGTATATATACATCAAATAAATCCAATCAACTTATAAATTAAGCTAGAAATATATTTAAAAACATTTTAAATATAATTTATTTACAAAACATGCATATAATTTAATATATACAAAAAATAAACTAAAAATAAACCAAAAATATACTTAAATACAACTCATATTATTTATGCATTTTTAATCAAGATAAAACGTATATTTCTAAATCATGCATCCTAAGCATATATATATAAAATAGTAACTCACCCTAATGTGCTCCACGAGATGGGTCCGACGGGCCTGGTCTACTAGGCCTCGATCTCGGCGTAACTAAAAAAACAATAAATAATCGACATTAGAATAAACCTAACAGAAAATCCTAGAATTCAATCTAGAATATTAATCACAGAATTGAGATTAGGGTTCGACTGGATATCACGTTTTACGAGAATTCTATCAAAAATTTGGCAGAACCTCCCCTGTAAAATGGACATCTCTCTACTCAAAGAGTAGAGCCGACCCTGCAAAGAAACACACTTTAAAAAATAAGCTCAACACTCAACCATAACCCCTCGGTCGGACTCCAAACTACAATCTACCGATTGGGGTCCACAAACACAGAATAATTTCAGTAATACCAAAAATACCCTTAAATAATAGAAATTCATTTTATACATATAAATTACATAATTAACCTTTAAACACATTAAAAATCGATAAAAAACTCATTTTATTAGGAAAACCGTATATTATATATATATTTGAAAATAATTCACAAAAAATAGTTTTTATTAGTTAAAAATACTAAATAATTTGTAGAAATCATTTTATACCTTAAATAACTATTAAAACCAATTAAATTACATTTTTAGCCAATTTAGGATAAAATTACAAAAATACCCCTATATATATAAATATAATAAAATTACTTCAAAAATTCACCAAAAATTATAAAATTATCCAAAATTAATTTTCTCAACATATTTATCAATAATATCAATAATTAAACTCAATTAACCAATTAATTTCAATTAAAAACATAATTAACCCTAATTTCCCAAAATTACATAAACTTCAATAATTCAAAATAAATACATAGAAATTCATAAAAATTCCAAATAAATTCCTATAATTCATTTCAAAACCTATAATTACCATAAAACACAATTTCATAATTTAAATAATTAATTTCCGAAAATTAGAAAATAATATTAAAATATTCAAAAATACCCAAAAATCAAAATAATCTCCAAAAATTCCAAAAAAATTTATACATGTAGATTAAGCTACTAGGATAAACATTTCTGAAGGGAGTTTTCATGATCAATCAATTCAAAGCTCAAAAAAATTGAAAACCCTAATATGGCCGAAATTAAAAATTCGAAACCTAAGCAAATCAAAACCATTTAAGCTCAAACCAAAGCTAGAATCACACTCACCGGAGCTCAAGGAGAATAAAGAGATCAGCGGTGTTGAAAACGGTGGCCGGAATCGTGGTCAACGGCGTGAAGCTTGAGTTTCGGCAACCCAAGCTATTTTCGGCCAAACTCAACGGGGAAAGGGAGCTGCTGGCGATGGGGAACGGCTGAGGACGAAAGTGGCAAGCCGAGAGGCACACCGACGGCAAGGAACGGCATGACAGACGGTGGTTGGCGGTGAGGAAGTGGTCGGGGAAGAAGGAGAGATCGGGGGGGCAAAACGGTAATTTTTGAAAAGTTTTTAATTTTTAATGTATTATATGTATATATATACTTTATACTATATATTAAAATAATATTAAATTACACACATTAAATATACACCACACACATATAATTTAATATTTTAATAATTTATACTAAATAAAAATAATTAAATAACAATAAAACTAATAAATAATTAATAAAATATTAGGGTAATATTAAACCCTAATTAAATAAATAATTACACATTGGCTTTATTTAGTAATTTAAAAATACATATGAGTTCATGCAAGTCCGTAAATATATTTAAAATAATTAATAATAAATTATTTACGTGAAAATTTCCCCCGAAATAAAAGTCTCGGAAAATTTTACGTAAAGCACTGTAAATAAGAGACAATAATTAAAATAGGTTTTAAATACATATCAACTCGTAAAATATCATTAATAATATACAAAAATTATTAACACTGCATATCCCGGTACAGTGTAAAAATATTTAAAAACACGGGATATTACAATGGTCATGCATAAGAGTGTGCACTATTACAAATTTGTGCATGAACTAATACATGGTTGTAGTGGGGTGTGCATAGCTTCTTCATCGAGCTTGGCTTTAATCATGCCAGTGCACACCTTCTTGCATAGTCGTGTGGTGAAGCATGAAGGATTCTTGATGAGCACACAGTTGTGTGCTAGCTTGTGTATGCAATTTGTGCAAAGGGACTTTCCAAACACGGTTCCAGACACGGTCGTGCACTAGCTTTAGTTCATAAAATTGTAACAAATAATTTAATTAGATACCATAATGCACTTAATTATTAAACAAACATGCAAATGTATTATTTAAAATGCAAATTAAATATTATTATGCTAAATGCAAGTAAAATTAATAACAATTAAATAAACTTATAAAAATATATTATAAAACTAATAAAAATGCTCCTAAAATTATATATATAAATGACACATAACAAACATCCAAACTGAAAAGTAAATAATTTTAATATACTAGGTCGAGCCCATTACAGAAGAAATGGAGTGTTTAAGCCTTTACAAAAGGCAACTGTGGACCAGGCCTTTGGCTCAAACAAAAATCCTATCTACTTAGCCCATATAAATTAAGAGATCCTAAATGGCTAAATACAGTAATTAGGAGTCCTAATCCAATAAGTTCATGTCTACTTATGTTGATTAGGAGTCCTAATTTAAAAAATAATGTTAAACTATAATATACAAATATTTGATACTTTCAGCAATTTACAAAACATAATTCCCTTAAATAGCAAAAATGTAGGGGAATTGACAATATCTCAAAATCAATATGTATTTGGATGGTTGTCTGATTCCATCAAAAAATTTTGCAATCATATTCAACAAGAA
>CANTUR010001087.1:0-43118 GCA_947683625.1 Mallotus nudiflorus
CCTCTGTAAAACGGATATCTCTCTATTGGGAAGTAGAGCCGATCCTACAAGAAAACACACTTCTATTTCAAAATGCTCAACACCTCGAGTTGAGACCCCAAACTACTTAAATTCCCAACCGAGGTTCACAAATCACCATACATCAATATTAATAATAAATGTAATAAAAATCATTAAAATCCATAAATATTCATAAATAACCACAATATAATATATTTAAACATCAAAAATATTAAATATAATTATTTTCACATTAATTTAATAAAATCTCAAATAAATTATACAATATTAATAAAAATCTGACTTTTCAATTATTTAACATAAAATAGTAAAATTCACAATTAATTACTCAAATAGGTTATATGTATGATAAAAATGGTTAAAAAACTTATTTAATCACAAAAATAGTATATAAAATTATTATTTGAATATATTTTGAAAATTAGTATTAATTAGTTAAAAATAGTAAATAATTAGTAAAATTATTTAATACAATTTATTATATTCCAAAATTATTTAAAAACATATTATTTAACTATAATTTCAATAAAAACACATATTTACCTACAATTCCAAAATTCACATAATACTAAATATTTACTAAAAATTATTTTCTCACTTCTATATTAATAATTTAAATTAACTATACTAATTTAACATAATTTTTCATAATAACACAAAAAACACATAATTAATAAAAATTTATTTTTAATTATTAAAAATTCAATAATTACCCATAATTTAAATAAATTCAAAAAAATAAACTAAAAATATATTTGAGAAGCTTAAGTTCCATATAACAACATTTCCAAAAGGATTTATCAAGAATCAAACACAATTAAGCCAAAAAAAAAAAAAAAAAACTAAAATAGACATAAACTAAAATTAAAGAAAACTCACAATCTGGAAGTCATAAGTCGAAACAACTTGAGAATCGAGAAGTACACATCGAGAGGAGTCTAACGAGCCTAAAAATTTGATCTAAATTGATCAAAAATTTTATCGGAGCTACAGTAGCTCTTCTTAGTCCCACGTGATTTCCAGTAACTCTGGGGCTTTAGACAATGTTAGGAAGGTGAGAGGAAGAAGTGGCAAGCTCTAGAGGTGATTTGGTTGTGATTGGTGCTCAGGTGGCGGCCTTGGTGGAGCTTGCAGAGGCAAAAATGGCGGAAGAAAAAAAATGAAGAAGAAGAAGAAGAAGAAAAGAGAAGAAAAAAAAAGAAAGTAGGGGAGAAAGGTGAGTTGGCCTATTTTTCTTTGACCTGTATATGATAAAGTTTATATTGTATATATATATATATATATATATATATGTATATGTATATGATAAAGTTAGTATTGTATATATATATACACACATAACACACACTGACACAATTATTAGAGTTGTGTTTTCTTTGAAACTACTGCAGTAAATTAGGTTCGATTATGTCTTCGATAAGTTTTCCTTGCTTTAGTGTTTTGCGTAATCGTTAGTTCGTCTGTTTTGTCTAAATCCCATTGGTTTTTGTTTTTTCAGAATGAGGAGATGAGCGCATGTCACTCCATCGGTCATTAAGGCCGAGGATGATAAGTCCTTTGAGGATGATGATTTACCTCCTGAGTCACCAGCCAGGTGCAGAGGTAGAGGTAGAGATAGAGATAGATCTCAAAGAGCGGCAGGTCTGTAATGACCTTGTATTTTAAATTAAATAATATTATTTCAGGATATGCAGTATTAATAATTTTAAATTTATTAGTATATTATTATTGTTAATTTCTAACAATATTTATGTATTTTATTCTGAGAAATTATTTATGTAAAATAATTTAATTTACATGAGATTAATATTAATATTATTATTATTATTATTATTGTTTTATTATTAATAAATTGAGCAAAGGGCATTTTGGTAATTTTATAATTTAATAAAAATACAAAAGTCAAAAAAATTGGGTTAACATTTTTTTTCCTTCTCCTTATTATTATTATTATTATTATTATTATTATTATTATTATTATTATTATTATTATTATTATTATTATTATTATTATTATATTATTATTATTATTCCTCTTCTTCTTCTTCCCACTTTCGGTCACCGCCATTCAGACCACGCCAGAGCCGCCCAACCCTTTACCACTGGTCGCCATCAACCTTGGTCATTCCCAACTGCCACCCCCGCTACCAACAGGACTGCCTGCCGTTGCCTTGTAATATCCCGTGTTTTAAATATTTTAATACTGCATCGGGATTTGCAGTGTTAATAATTTTATTATATAATATTGATAATTCATAAGCTTTTATTTAATTTAAATTGAATTTAAATTGTTTATTATTATTTAAGTACTTTACGTAAAATTTTCCCAGACTTGCATTTTCGGGAAAATTTTCACGTAAATAATGTATTATTAATTATATTAAATATATTTAAGGACTTGCATGAACTCATACGTATTTTTAAATTACTAAATAAAGCTATGTGTGTATATATTTATTTAATTAGGGTTTAATTTATTACCCTAATATTTTATTATGTGTTTATTAATTTTATTGTTACTTAATTATTTTATTTATTATTAAATTTTAGAATATAAATATTAAGTGTGTGGTGTATATTTAATGTGTGTAATTTAATATTATTTATTATATAGTATAAAGTATATATATATATACATATAATATGTCAAAAATCAAGTTTTTTTTGGAAAATTACTGAATTGCCCCCGATTTCTCTCTTCTTCCCCGATCACTTCCCATCGCCGTTCACCATCTGTCACACACCGTTTCCTTACCGTTGGTGTGCCGTCCGGCATGCCACCACCTTCCCCAGCCTTCCTCACTGCCTGTAGCAGTCGTTTCCGGTGTCTGGAGATCGATTTTGGCCGGAGAAGCCGAATTCTTCTTCCCCGTCGATCACGACGATTCCGGTCACCATTTTCAACACCGCCGGTCTCTTCTTCTCCTTCCCTCCATGAGCTCGATGAGTTGTCAGATTCTAGCTTTGGTTTGAGCTTAAATGGTCTTGATTTGCTTAGGTTTCGAATTTTTGATTTCAGCCACATCATGGTTCTTGAATTTTTTGAAATTCAATTTGATTGATTCATGAAAAATTCCTTCAAAATGTTGCTCCCCTTAGCTTAATCTACATGTATGAATTTTTGTGGAATTTTTGGAGATTAATTTGATTTTTGGGTATTTTTGTATATTTTAATATTATTTTCTATTTTCGGAAATTCATTAATTAAATTATGAAATTATGTTTTATGATAATTATAGGTGTTGAAATGAATTATAGGAATTTATTTGGAATTTTTATGACTTTCTATGTATTTATTTTGAATTATTTAAGTTTATGTAATTTTGGAAAATTAGGGTTAATTGTGTTTTAAATTGAAATTAATTGGTTAATTGAGTTTAATTATTGATATTATTGATAATATGTTGAGAAAATTAATTTTGGATATTATACTATTTTTGGTGAATTTTTGAAGTAATTATAGTTTATTTATATATATAAGGGGTATTTTGGTAATTTTACACAAAATTGGCTAAAATTGTATTTAATTGGTTTTAATAGTTACTTAAGGTATAAAAATGATTTCTACAAATTATTTGGTATTTTCAACTAATTAAAACTATTTTTCGTGAATTATTTTCAATTATATATATAATATACGATTTTTCTAATAAAATGAGTTTTTATCGGTTTTTAATGTGTTTAAAGGTTAATTATGTAATTTTTACTTATAAAATGAATTTCTATGTTAAAGGGTATTTTTGGTATTGTTATAATTGTTCTGTGATTGTGGACCCTGATCGGTAGATTGTAGTTTGGAGTCCGACCGAGGGGTTGTGGATGAGTGGTTGAGCCTATTTTCGAAGTATGTTTCTTTGCAGGGTCGACTCTACTCTTTGAGTAGAGAGATGTCCGTTTTACAGGGAAGGTTCTGTCGAATTTTTGGGTAGAATTCTCGTAAAACGTGATGTCCGGTCGATCCCTAATCCTGTTTCTATGTTTAATATTCTAGATCGAGTTATGGGATTTTCTATTAGGTTTATTCTGATTTTTGTCGTTATTATTTGTTTAGTTGCGCCGAGACCGAGGCCTAGTGGACCAGGCCCGTCGGACCCATCTCGAGGAGCGCACTAAGTGTGAGTTGCTATTTTATATATATATGCTTAGGGTGCATGATTTTAGAAATATATGTTGTAATTTGATTAAAATGCATAAATAATGTGATTTATATTTAAGTATATCCTTAATTTATTTTTGGTTTACTTTTGGTATATATTAAATTATATGCATGTTTTATTAATAAATTATATTTAAAATGTTTTTAAATATATTTCTGGCTTAATTTATAATTTGATTGGATTATTTGACGTATATATACTCGAAATATACCTGGTTTACTTTTGGTATATTTCCAGTATATATATGGTTTATGTTACTATTTATTTCAAATTCATGCATCATTTATTTGTGAATGAATGTTTTATATTATTAATGAAGGATATCAATAGAACGTGCTACCTAGTGGGCAGCACTAGGACCGAGTATGTACCGATGCGCTTATAGCATTTAGGCTATATTACTAACCTGTTTGAGGATATTGATTGGAATTGATTTATTTGATGTGTGATGTGATTTGGTGTGATTGCTGGAGCTCGGTTGACCAAGTGTCTCGGGGTCAATCACACTAGCAGTTAGACTGCTGGAGCTCGATTGACTTAGTGTCTCGGGGCAGTCTACTGTCTAAATGGATCAAGTGGATACATTTGGATTAAGTGAGCCTGTATGGCTAAAGTGTTGTCTAACACTGTTTTGAGGTTGCGATATCATAGGGTTCTATTTGATCCTTCATAAACTGTGATTTTTAATAAAAATATATAAAATGATTTTACTGCATTTGTGTGTATTGCCTGTATATATACATATTATATATATACAGTTGATTGTATGCATTTTCATTTAGTATGCATGTATATATATTATAGTAATTCACTCAGTGAGGTCTGACTCCCCTCCGTTGACTATTTTTCAGGAGAGTCATCATCTTCAGACCTTAGTAGCAAGCCTGTACGCCAGATTTCTTCCGCCCCGGCTTCTTTATGTAAACTGCTCTCTGAGTCTTGGGTTTATTTTATCTAGACACTGCAGTAGTCATTAAATTATTAAAGAGATGTTGTATTATATTTGAACTGGATTTGTATTAAAAGAGTTTATATATATATGAGATGAGTATTTAATTTAAATCCAGTTGGTGGAAATGTTATTATGATATTTATGATTTTTATTTCCACTGCTATTATATATTGTTATTACTATTGCATGTTTTATTTTATTTTTAGGCTTGCTACGGGTTCCGGATTCGAAAGAATTCCCGTCCCTAGCATTGGTCATGGCCCCTGTTTTGGGTCGTGACATGCTTGCATCATCGAAAAATGCAAGAAACTGAAACTTTAAGCTTTCAACGCCAGTGAGGATTCCGACCACTCTAGCATCAGACTAGTCTTGTTTGATAGATTTTCATCTGGTGAGTCCATTTCCGAGCTCCATTTCAACTCAAAATCTCTAGATTTTTATATATCTTCGATTTTTAGTTTATGTGTTTTAGGGTTCTTGAATTTTTTTAACTTGATTTAGGTTGATTCTTGCAAACTTGCTTCACAAATGTTATTTTTATAGCTCAAGCTTCTCAAATATATTTTTTGTGTGAATTTTTTTGAATTAATTTGAATTTTGGTTATTTTAGATTATTTTAATATTAAATATTAATTTTTGATAGTTTGTTAATTAATTATTTTTATTAAGAATTTAGTTGAATTTTTGTTTATGATGTGAGTTAATAATTTAGAAAATTTAAAATAATTTTTGGTGAATTTATATAATTTTTGAGAATATTAATTATATTATGTATATTTTGAATTATTGAGTTAATTGTGTAATTTTGTGAAAATTATAGTTAAATAGTATGTTTTAGATGGTTTATAATTATATAGGGTATTAAAATTATTTTTATCAATTATTTACTATTTTTAACTAATTAATACTAATTTTTGAAACTTATAATTAAATAATATATTATTTACTATTTTGGTGATTAAATGGATTTTTAATTACTTTTCATATATATTTAAGCTATTTGAACATATAAAAGTGAATTTTTACTATTTTATATTGAATTATTGAAAATTTGGATTTTTATTAATATTATATTATTATTTGAGATTTTTATTTAATAATTGTGAAATAATTGTATTTAGTGTTTTAACGTTTAAATATACTATATTTTGGTATTTTGAGGATATTTATGGAATTATTGATTTTAGTATATTTATTATATTAATTGTATTTTGGTGAATTGTGAACCTCGGTTGGAAAATTGTGCAGTTTAGGGTCCCAACTGGAGGTGTTGAGTTATCTGTGTTAGAAGTGCGTTTTTCTTGCAGGATCGGCTCTACTTTTTAGTAGAGAGATTTTTGTTTTACATAGGAGGTTTTACCGAATTTTTGATAGAATTCTCGTAAAATATGACATCGAGTCGATTATAAGTTTTCATGTTTTATCTAAGTTTCGTATTCCTAGATCGAGTCTCTTTTAGAAGTATAGGTTAGATTTATTCTTATTTGTATTATTATTTATTTTTCTAGTTACGCCAAGACTGAGGCCTATTGGACTAGGCCCGTTGAGCTAGTCTCGAAGAGCGCATAATTGTGAGTTATTATCTTATATATACATCGCATATAGGATGCATGATTTGAATATTATGTTTTTAATATGTATTTATCCATGAATTGTTTTATTAAATGTTTTAGTATATGTTAGGTATATTTTCAATATATTTTTAGTATATCTCAACATATATGCATGTTATATTTTCATATATACTTAATATATTTTTGGTATATTCATGGTTTATATTTGGTATATTTATGGTTGATTTTGGATTTATGTAGCATATATATATTTGAAATATACTTAGTATATTTTAGGTATATTTCTGGTATATATATGGTTTATTTTGCTGTTATGAATGTTAATATGTTTAAATATGCATTATTTATTTCCTGTATGTATATTTAATTTTATTTGAAGGATATCAATCAAACGTGCTACCTAGTGGGTAGCACTAGGACTGTGTACATACCGGTGCGATAGATTTAAGGTTGAGTTGTGATCACTTGAGGTGATTTTGATTTGATTGATTAATTTGAGATTGATGTGATTGAATAGTGTGGTTATTGGAGTTCGATTGACTTAGTGTCTCGAGGCCAATCACACTGGTAGTGAGACTGTTGGAGCTTGGTTGACTTAGTGTCTCGAGGGCCAGTCTACTATCCAAATTAGAATAAGAGACTTAATTTGGAATTAAGTGAGCCTGTATGGCTAGAGAGATATTTTTGGTTGAGGTTGCGTATAAATAGGGTTCTATTTGATCCTTCACTAAAATAAATGTTTTTTAGCATTTATTATACATAAAAGTGATTTCAGCATCTGTGTGAAATGCTTGTATATATTTATTATATATACTTATGCTTGATTGCATATTACATTAGGAGGTGCATGTCTATATATTATAATAATTCACTTAGTGAGGTCTGACTCCCCTCAGTTGTGTATTTTACATGAGATTCTTCTTCCTCAGACCTCTGTAGTAGGCCCATCTGTTGAACTTCTTCAGCCCCAGCTAGTTTATGTAAATTGCTTATCTGACTTTTATTGTATTCTAGAAAACTGCAATAGTAGTAGTGTTTGTATCAATAGAATGTTGTTTTAATATTAGAGACCTTTCTTTGAATATTGTATGAGATATATATTTATTTTAAGATATGACATAAGTGTTTATTTTATATTGATTTAAGATTTTAATTATGATGTATTTTATTTATTTATTTATTGCATGTTTTTATTTTCTAAGGCTTGCTACAGGTTCTGACTTCAAAAGAATTCTCATTCCCTAGCGCCGATCATGACTCCTGGGTTGGGTCGTGACAAAGTTGGTATCAGAGCAAAGTTTATATCTAAGCCCTAGGTTATTAGTGTATGGACCTAGGTTTTTAGAGTTGTGTTTTCTTTGTAACTACTACTACAGTTTAATTAGGTTCGAGTATATCTTCGATAAGTTTTCCTTGACTTAGTACTCCATGTAATCCTTAGCTAGTCTGTTTTGTCTGAATCTTTCTAGTTTGTTTTTTCAAATGAGGAGGCGAGCACGTGTCGCTTCACCGATCATTGAGGCTGAGGATGATGAGTCCTTTCAGGACAAGGTTTTACCTCCTGAGCCGCCAGTGAGGCGCAGAGGTCAAGGTTAAGCCAAGGTTTTCCACCTTACTCACCAGGATGCTCAGGCATCTAATGCCGTCATTACAGGTATTATTCCTGTTTGTTTCCTAGGTGCTTGGGTTTTGTTTGATTTAGGTGCCACACACTCTTTTCATATCTCCTGTTTTTGCTTTGAAGTCATGTTGGCAAGCTTCGAGAGGATGGCTTTTTCTTCATATGTCGCTACTCCTCTAAGCAATTTATTGGACATTGATGTTATTCTTTCTAGTTTTCCAGTGTTCATCAGAGGTAGAGAATTGCTAGCAGAATTGGTGTTGTTGGATGTGATGGAGTTTAATGTGATTTTAGGTATGGATGGTTATCTTAGCATTATGCCATTGTGGATTGTTGGAGTAAAGAGGTGATTTTTAGAATTCATGATGAAGAGTTTAATTTTATGGGTGATAAGAGTTATGCACCTCAAAATCTCATCTCCGCTATCACGACTAGGAAGATACTGAGGAAGGGTTGTCAAGGATATTTGGCATTAGTCAGGGATACTTCAGTGGAGAAGTTGTCACTCACAGATGTTCTTGTTGCCTGTGAGTTTCCTGATGTTTTTCCCTGAGGAGTTGCCAGGTTTACCACCTCATAAAGAGATTGAGTTATATACAGATGTGGTTCCAGGCACTAGTCTTATGTTGATGCCGCCCTACAGAATGGCTCTTGCAGAGTTGAAAGAGTTGAAGGAGCAGTTGCAGGAATTGTTATGGATTTTATGGTTGGTTTACCTCCTTCTAAGGATGGATACGATTCCATCTGGGTGATTATGGATAGGTTGACCAAGTCCACTAATTTTTAGCTATGAAAGCCACTTATTTTGTAGTTAGATTGGTGAAGCTGTATGTTAAGCATATCGTGTGCCTTCACGGAATACCTATGTCATTGTATCTGATAGAGGCTCTGTAATATCCCGTGTTTTTAAATATTTTAATACTGCATCGGGATATGCAGTGTTAATAATTCTATTATATAATATTGATAATTCATAAGCTTTTATTAATTTAAATTGAATTTTAATTGTTATTATTATTTTAAGTACTTTACGTAAATTTTCCCGGGACTTGCATTTTCGGGGAAATTTTCACGTAAATAATTTATTATTAATTATATTAAATATATTTACAGACTTACATGAACTCATACGTATTTTTAAATTACTAAATAAAGCCTATGTGTGTATATATTTATTTAATTAGGGTTTAATTTATTACCCTAATATTTTATTATGTGTTTATTAATTTTATTGTTATTTAATTATTTTTATTTATTATTAAATTTTAGAATATTAAATATTAAGTGTGTGTGTATATTTAATGTGTGTAATTTAATATTATTTTATTATATAGTATAAAGTATATATATATACATATAATATGTCAAAAATCAAGTTTTTTTGGAAAATTACCGAATTACCCCCGATTTCTCTCTTCTTCCCCGATCACTTCCCCATCGTCGTCCGTCGTCTGTCACGTCGTTTCCTTGTCGTTGGTGTGCCGTCCAGCGTGCCACCACCTTCCCCAGCCTTCCTCACCGCCTGTAGCAGCCGTTTCCGGTGCTTGGAGATCGTTTTGGCCGGAGAAGCCGAATTCTTCTTCACCGTCGATCACGACGATTTTCGGCCACCATTTTCGACACCGCTAGTCTCTTTCTTCTCCTTGAGCTTCGGTGAGTGTGATTCTAGCTTTGGTTTGAGCTTAAATGGTCTTGATTTGCTTAGGTTTCGAATGTTTGATTTCGGCCATATTAGGGTTATTGAATTTTTTGAACTTCAATTTGATTGATTCATGAAAAATTCCTTCACAAATGTTGTTCCCCTTAGCTTAATCTACATGTATGAATTTTTGTGGAATTTTTGAAGATTAATTTGATTTTTGGGTATTTTTGTATATTTTAATATTATTTTCTAATTTTCGGAAATTAATTAAATAAATTATGAAATTGTGTTTTATGATAATTATAGGAATTTATTTGGAATTTTTATGAATTTCTATGTATTTATTTTGAATTATTTAAGTTTATGTAATTTTGGAAAATTAGGGTTAATTGTGTTTTAATTGAAATTAATTGGTTAATTTAGTTTAATTATTGATAAATATGTTGAGAAAATTAATTTTGGATAATTATACTATTTTTGGTGAATTTTTGAAGTATTATAATATATTTATTTATATAGGGGTATTTTGGTAATTTTACACAAAATTGGCTAAAATTGTAATTTAATTGGTTTTAATAGTTATTTAAGGTATAAAAAATGATTTCTACAAATTATTTGGTATTTTCAACTAATTAAAACTATTTTTCGTGATTATTTTCAATTATATATATAATATACGATTTTTCTAATAAAATGAGTTTTTATCGGTTTTTAATGTGTTTAAAGGTTAATTATGTAATTTTTACTTATAAAATGAATTTCTATGTTATAAGGGTATTTTTGGTATTTTATAATTATTCTGTGATTGTGGACCCCGGTCGGTAGATTGTAGTTTGGAGTCCGACCGAGGGGTTGTGGATGAGTGGTTGAGCCTATTTTTCGAAGTGTGTTTCTTTGCAAGGTTGGCTCTACTCTTTGAGTAAAGAGATGTCCGTTTTACAGGGAGGTTCTGCTGAATTTTCGGTAGAATTTTCATAAAACGTGATGTCCGGTCGATCCCTAATCTTGTTTCTGTGTTTAATATTCTAGATCGAGTTCTAGGATTTTCTGTTAGGTTTATTCTGATTTCTATCGTTATTGTTTGTTTAGTTGCGCCGAGACCGAGGCCTAGTGGACCAGGCCCGTCAGACCCATCTCGTGGAGCGCACTAAGTGTGAGTTGCTATTTATATATATATGCTTAGGGTGCATGATTTAGAATATATGTTGTAATTTGATTAAAATGCATAAATAATGTGATTTATATTTAAGTATATCCTTAGTTTATTTTGGTTTACTTTTGGTATATATTAAATTATATGCATGTTTTATTAATAAATTATATTTAAAATGTTTTTAAATATATTTCTAGCTTAATTTATAATTTGATTGGATTTATTTGACGTATATATACTCGAAATATACCTGGTTTACTTTTGGTATATTTTCAGTATATATATGGTTTATGTTACTATTTATTTCAAATTCATGCATCATTTATTTGTGAATGAATGTTTTATATTATTAATGAAGGATATCAATAGAACATGCTACCTAGTGGGTAGCACTAGGACCGAGTACGTACCGGTGCGCTTATAGCATTTAGGCTATATTACTAAGCTGTTTGAGGATATTGATTGGAATTGATTTATTTGATGTGTGATGTGATTTGGGTGTGATTGTTGGAGCTCGGTTGACCAAGTGTCTCAAGGCCAGTCTACTATCTAAATGGATCAAGTGGATACATTTGGATTAAGTGAGCCTGTATGGCTAGAGTGTTGTTTAACACTATTTTGAGGTTGCGATATCATAGGGTTCAATTTGATCCTTCATAAATTGTGATTTTTAATAAAAATATATAAAATGATTTTACTGCATCTGTGTGTATTGCCTGTATATATAATATTAATATATACTGTTGATTGTATGCATTGTTATTTAGTAGGCATGTATATATATTATAGTAATTCACTCAGTGAGGTCTGACTCCCCTCCATTGACTATTTTTCAGGAGAGTCATCATCTTCAGACCTCAGTAGTAGGCCTGTACGCCGGATTTCTTCCGCCCCGGCTTCTTTATGTAAACTGCTTTAATTTTATCTAGGACATTGCAGTAGTCATTAAATTATTAAAGAGATGTAGTATATATTTGAACTGGATTTGTATTAAAAGAGTTTATATATTTATGAGATGAGTATTTAATTTAAATCTAGTTGGTGGAAATGTTATTGTGATATTTATGATTTTTATTTTCCGCTGCATTATATATTGTTATACTATTGCATGTTTTATTTTATTTTTAGGCTTGCTACGGGTTCCGAATTCGAAAGAATTCCCGTTCCCTAACGCCGGTCATGCCCCTGTTTTGGGTCGTGACAAAGTTGGTGTCAAAGCGGAGTTCTGTGTCAGGGCTTAGTTATTTGAGTCGTGGCCCTAGTTTTCAAGTTGTGTTTTATGTTGAACTACTGCAGTGAATTAGGTTCGAGTATGTCTTGATAAGTATTCCTTGCTTAGTTTTCTGCATTATTCCTCCGTTGTTTATTTTGTTTGAATCTTTCCATTTGTCTTTTCAGTATGAGGAGGTGAGCACGTGTCGCTCCACCGGTCGTTGAGGCCGAGGATGGTGAATCTTTTCAGGATGAGGTTTTACCTCCTGAGCAGCCAGTTAGACGTAGAGGTCATGGCAGAGGTAGACCTCGAGGAGCGGCAGGTTGCCATAGGCAGAGAGAGTTACAGGACGAGGAGCCTGTTGAGCCTGATTTTGATGTTCTTGTTCCTCCAGTTGTTCAGCCTGTTCAGCCAGCCTATCAGCAGGGTATGTCTGACCCTGAGGCAGCTTTGTTCTATGCCCGAGTTGCAGGATTGCTTTTAATGGTACTTTCGATCCGTTAGATTTTCTGCATGCGATTGAGACGAGGACTCGGACTGCTCACACTGAGTACCAGCGGATCATGATCGTTGAGTTGTCTGTTGAGGGGACCAGCCTTAGACTGGTTTATTCAGATGATCTAGCCTTATATGATGACGATGACCTGGGCTCAGTTCAGAGAGCGATTTATGAGGAGATTCTGTCCAGAGCCGCTTTGTTTGAGCTATCATCTCCGATTGACTAGTATTTCTCATGGAGATCGATCTGTAGAGGAGTACACCCGAGAGTTTCCTTCGGCTGGGTAGATATGCAGAGGATTTGATGAGAGACCAGTACTTCACTGTCAACTACCTACGTTACTGGTTTGGGTTCAGCTTTTGCTGGTATGCCTACAGCAGGCCTTACTCTGGAGTCTGTGATTGAGTTGGCCAAGGAGATTGGAGCTGAGGCTAGTTAGGCAGGGAGCGATGCCTGATTACTACCAGCTGGGAGTTCAGTCGAGTGGATTGCAGGCTACTCGTATTCGAGTTTTCATGTTGGATCGAGTAGTCAGCAGTGAGGTCCAACTCAACAGAGTCAGAGACAGCAGTAGCGAGTGCATCGGAGCAGTAGACATGGCCGTGGAGGTCAACGTAGATCGTTTAGATTTGGGTCAGGTGCTTCAAGCAGCAGCAGTGGTCGTAGTTCTGGATCAGCGGCCAGTGTATGCCATACTTGCGGTAGAGTCCATCAGGGGACCGTGTTATCTGACACCACTGACATGCTTCAGATGCGGGCAGAGAGGACATTTTGCCAGATCGTGTCCTTATTCTGGGTATCAGCAGCCATAGATTCCGCGATTTCCACAGTAGTCGATTGCTAGTGCTGCACCCGTGCCATTTCAGTTACCACCAGCTCAGCATCAAAGTTCCACTCAGCTTGTTCCACAGCAGAGTCATGGTAGAGGTACTAGAGGAGGTGCCAGAGGTGTTGGCCAGGCTTCTACCAGTCAACAGGGAGGTCGAGGACAGGCTAGAGTTTTCCATCTCACTCAACAGGATGCTCAGGCATCTAATGCAGTCATGGCAAGTATTGTTTCTATTTGTTACCTGAATGCTTGGGTTTTGTTTGATCCAGGTGCCACGCATTCATTTGTTTCTCCTATTTTTGCTTCTAAATGTTAGCAAGCTTCGAGGATGGCTTTTCCTTTGTCCGTTGCCACTCCTCTGAGCGATTCTTTGGACACCGATATTGTTCTTTTTGGTTGTCCAGTTCTCGTGGGAGGTAGAGAATTACCCACTGAGTTGATTTTGTTGGATGTGATGGAGTTTGATGTCATTTTGGTAATGGATTGGTTATCTCAGCACTATGCCGTGGTAGATTGCAGGAATAAAGAGGTGACATTCAGAATTCCTGATGAAGAAGAGTTTAAGTTTGTTGGTGATAGGAGTTCAGCACCTCAGAATCTTATTTCTGCTATTACGGCTAGGAAGTTGTTGAGGAAAGGATGTTAGGGATTTTGGCATTGGTCAGGGATACTTCAGTGGAGAAGTTATCACTCACAGATGTTCCTGTTGCTTGTGAGTTTCCTAATGTTTTTCCCGAGGAGTTGCCAGGTTTACCACCTCACAGAGAGATTGAGTTCTGTATAGATGTGTTCCAGGTACTACTCCTATATCTATGCCACCCTACAGAATGGCTCCTGCAGAGTTGAAGGAACAGTTGCAAGAGTTGTTGGATAAGGGTTTTTATCAGACCTAGTGTTTCCCCTTGGGGTGCACCAGTCCTATTTATGAAGAAGAAGGATGGTACCCTGAGACTGTGCATTGACTATAGAGAATTGAATAAGGTGACAGTGAAGAACAAGTATCCTCTCCCCAGGATAGATGACTTGTTTGACCAGCTACAGGGTGCACAGTTCTTTTCTAAGGTCGACTTGAGGTCGAGTTATCATCAGTTGTGGATTAGTGAAGCCGATATTCCTAAGACGGCATTCCGCACTAGATATGGCCATTATGAGTTTCTGGTGATGTCTTTTGGTTGACTAATGCACCAGCAGCTTTTATGGACCTGATGAATAGGGTATTCAGACCATATGTGGATCAGTTTGTGGTAGTCTTCATTGATGATATACTAGTTTATTCGAGGAGTATGGAGGAGCATGTATATCACTTGAGGACTGTACTATAGACATTGAAAGATCATCAGCTTTATGCTAAATTCTCGAAGTGTGATTTCTAGTGGAGAGTGTTTCTTTTCTTGGACACGTAGTGTCTAAAGAAGGTATTCAGGTTGATCCACAGAAGATTGAGGCAGTGTCTGAGTGGCCTAGACCTACTTCTGTCACTGAGATTTGGAGTTTTCTGGGTTTAGCCGGGTATTATAGGCAGTTTGTGCAGGATTTTTCTAGAATTGCAGCCCATATGATCACTTGACTTGACTCAGAAGAATGTTAGATTCGAGTGGTCAAAAGCTTGTGAGAATAGTTTTCAGTTGTTGAAGGAGAAGTGACCACAGCGCCAGTGTTAGCTTTGCCTAATAGTGTGGACAAGTTAACAATTTACTATGTAATGCCTCTAGAATTGGTCTTGGTTGTGTGTTAATGAAGAATGGTAGGGTGATAGCCTATGCTTCGAGGCAGTTGAAGAAGCATGAGCAGAACTATCCTACACATGATCTTGAGATGGCGGCAGTGATCTTTGCTTTGAAGATTTAGAGACATTATTTGTACGGGGTGACTTGTGAGATATTTACTGATCACAAGAGCCTTAAGTATATTTTCCAACAGCGAGATTTGAATCTGAGGCAGAGGAGATGGTTGGAACTGTTGAAAGACTATGACTGTGAGATTCTATATCATCCGGGCAAGGCTAATGTTGTAGCAGATGCCTTGAGTAGGAAGTCCTCAGGCAGTCTGCTCACATCAGTGTTGAGAGGAGACCATTGATCCAGGAGTTACATCTGATGGTGGATCAAGGTCTGATGATGAAGATCAGTAGGTCAGGTGGACTGCTAGCTCAGTTTAAAGTGCGATCTATACTGAGGGGATAGGATTAAAGCAGCTCAGAGCCGAGATCCTATTCTAGAAGAACTTGCAGAGAATGTCAGAGCAGGGAAGTTCACTGATTTCACACTCGATGATGATGGTGTGTTGTGGATCAGTGGTAGATTGTGTGTTCCTGATGTGGATGATTTGAGAGAAGAGATCCTAGAGGAAGCACATTCTACAACTTACAACATACATCCGGGTGTCACTAAGATGTACCACAGTATTAGAGATTTATACTGATGGGATGGATTGAAGAAAGATGTCGCTGATTATGTTGCTAAGTGTTTGACGTGTCAACAAGTGAAAGCCGAACATCATAAGCCTTCTGGGAAGCTTCAGCCTCTTCCTATTCCCGAGTGGAAGTGGGAAAGGATAGCTATGGATTTTGTGGTCGGTTTACCTCGTTCGAAGGATGGATACGATTCCATCTGGGTGATTGTAGACAGATTGATGAAGTCTGCACATTTCTTGCCTGTGAAAGCCACCTATTTAGTTGCTAGATTGGCGAAGTTGTATGTGAAGCATATTGTGTGCCTTCATGGAGTACCAGTGTCCATTGTGTCAGATAGAGGTTCGGTGTTTACTTCTCATTTTTGGCAGAAGTTGCAGGAAGCGATGGGCACTATGTTGGACTTCAGTATTGCTTTTCATCCTCAGACAGATGGTCAGTCTGAAAGGATGATCCAGACACTGGAAGATATGTTGAGGATGTGTGTCCTGGATTTGGGAGGTAGCTGGGGTGATCATTTGCCACTCGTAGAGTTTGCATATAATAACAGCTACCATAGCAGTATTGATATGGCACCGTACGAGGCATTGTATGGAAGGAAGTGTAGATCCCCTTTGAATTGAGACGAGATTGGTGAGAGAGCTTTGATTGGACCTGAGATGGTTCAGGATGCTGCAGAGAAAGTCACCGTAATTAAGCGAAGATTAGAGATCGCAGTTAGTAGACAGAAGAGTTATGTGGATCCTAGGTGTAGAGATGTGGAGTTTCAGGTCGGAGATTTCGTTTTTCTGAAAGTATCTCCGATGAAGGGTGTGATGAGATTTGGTAGGAAGGGTAAGTTAGCACCGAGATATATCGGACCGTTTGAGATTTTAGAGAGAGTTGGCACTGTTGCATATCGGTTGGATTTGCCTCCGAGTATGTCACAGGTGCATCTAGTATTTCATATCTCGATGCTGAGGAAGTATGTCTCAGACCCTTCACACGTGTTGCAGCCCGATAGTGTAGAAGTAAGTGAAGATCTGACGTTTGTAGAAGAACCTGTGGCGATTGTTGATTTTCAAATTCGACAGTTGCGTTTGAAGCAGATTCCGATGGTCAAGGTTCTGTGGCGTAGCGACAGAGTTGAGGAGCATACATGGGAGACTGAAGCTGAGATGCGAGCTTCTTACCCGTATCTTTTTCCTTCCTAATCCTGTAATCTTTTCTTTTTGGAATTCGGGGACGACTTCTTGTAAGGGGGGAAAACTGTAATATCCCGTGTTTTTAAATATTTTAATACTGCATCGGGATATGCAGTGTTAATAATTCTATTATATAATATTGATAATTCATAAGCTTTTATTTAATTTAAATTGAATTTTAATTGTTTATTATTATGTTAAGTACTTTACGTAAAATTTTCCCGGGACTTGCATTTTTGGGAAAATTTTCACGTAAATAATTTATTATTAATTATATTAAATATATTTACGGACTTACATGAACTCATACGTATTTTTAAATTACTAAATAAAGCCTATGTGTGTATATATTTATTTAATTAGGGTTTAATTTATTACCCTGATATTTTATTATGTGTTTATTAATTTTATTGTTATTTAATTATTTTTATTTATTATTATATTTTAGAATATTAAATATTAAGTGTGTGGTGTATATTTAATGTGTGTAATTTAATATTATTTTATTATATAGTATAAAGTATATATTTATACATATAATATGTCAAAAATCAAGTTTTTTTGGAAAATTACCGAATTACCCCCGATTTCTCTCTTCTTCCCCGATCACTTCCCCATCGCCGTCCACCATCTGTCACACCGTTTCCTTGCCGTCCGATGTGCCACCACCTTCCCCAACCTTCCTCACCGCCTATAGCAGCCGTTTCCGGCGTCTGGAGATCGGTTTTGGTCGAAGAAGCCGAATTCTTCACCGTCGATCACGACGATTCCCGGCCACCATTTTTAACACCGCCGGTCTCTTTCTTCTCCTTGAGCTCTGGTGAGTGTGATTCTAGCTTTGGTTTGAGCTTAAATGGTCTTGATTTGCTTAGGTTTCAAATTTTTGATTTCGGCCATATTAAGGTTCTTGAATTTTTTGAACTTCAATTTGATTGATTCATGAAAAATTCCTTCACAAATATTGTTTCCCTTAGCTTAATCTACATGTATGAATTTTTTTGGAATTTTTGGAGATTAATTTGATTTTTGGGTATTTTTGTATATTTTAATATTATTTTCTAATTTTCGGAAATTAATTAAATAAATTATGAAATTGTGTTTTATGATAATTATAGGTGTTGAAATGAATTGTAGGAATTTATTTGGAATTTTTATGAATTTCTATGTATTTATTTTGAATTATTTAAGTTTATGTAATTTTGGAAAATTAGGGTTAATTGTGTTTTAAATTGAAATTAATTGGTTAATTGAGTTTAATTATTGATAAATATGTTGCTAAAATTAATTTTGGATAATTATACTATTTTTGGTGAATTTTTGAAATAATTATAGTATATTTATATATATAGGGGTATTTTGGTAATTTTACACAAAATTGGCTAAAATTGTAATTTAATTGGTTTTAATAGTTATTTAAGGTATAAAAATGATTTCTACAAATTATTTGGTATTTTCAACTAATTAAAACTATTTTTCGTGAATTATTTTCAATTATATATATAATATACGATTTTTCTAATAAAATGAGTTTTTATCGGTTTTTAATGTGTTTAAGGGGAAATTATGTAATTTTTACTTATAAAATGAATTTCTATGTTATAAGGGTATTTTTGGTATTTTTATAATTGTTCTGTGATTATGGACCCCGGTCGGTAGATTGTAGTTTGGAGTTCGACCGAGGGGTTTGGATGAGTGGTTGAGCCTATTTTTCGAAGTGTGTTTCTTTGCAGGGTCGGCTCTACTCTTTGAGTAGAGAGATGTCTGTTTTACAGGGGAGGTTCTGTCGAATTTTCGGTAGAATTCTCATAAAACGTGATGTCCGGTCGATCCCTAATCCTGTTTCTGTGTTTAATATTCTAGATCGAGTTCTAGGATTTTCTGTTAGGTTTATTCTGATTTCTGTCGTTATTGTTTGTTTAGTTGCGCCGAGACCGAGGCCTAGTGGACCAAGTCCGTCGGACCCATCTCGTGGAGCGCACTAAGTGTGAGTTGCTATTTTATATATATATGCTTAGGGTGCATGATTTTAGAAATATATGTTGTAATTTGATTAAAATGCATAAATAATGTGATTTATATTTAAGTATATCCTTAGTTTATTTTTGGTTTACTTTTGGTATATATTAAATTATATGCATGTTTTATTAATAAATTATATTTAAAATGTTTTTAAATATATTTCTAGCTTAATTTATAATTTGATTGGATTTATTTGACGTATATATACTCGAAATATACCTGGTTTACTTTTGGTATATTTCCAGTATATATATGGTTTACATTACTATTTATTTCAAATTCATGCATCATTTATTTGTGAATGAATGTTTTATATTATTAATGAAGGATATCAATAGAATGTGCTACCTAGTGGGCAGCACTAGGACCGAGTACGTACCGGTGCGCTTATAGCATTTAGGCTATATTACTAAGCTGTTTGAGGATATTGATTGGAATTGATTTATTTGATGTGTGATGTGATTTGGGTGTGATTGCTGGAGCTCGGTTGACCAAGTGTCTCGGGGCCAATCACATTGGCAGTTAGACTACTGGAGCTCGGTTGACTTAATGTCTCGGGGCCAGTCTACTGTCTAAATGGATCAAGTGGATACATTTGGATTAAATGAGCCTGCATGGCTAGAGTGTTGTCTAACACTGTTTTGAGGTTGCGATATTATAGGGTTCAATTTGATCCTTCATAAAGTATGATTTTTAATAAAAATATATAAAATGATTTTACTGCATCTGTGTGTATTGCCTGTATATATACATATTATATATATACTGTTGATTGTATGCATTGTCATTTAGTATGCATGTATATATATTATAGTAATTCACTCAATGAGGTCTAACTCCCCTCCGTTGACTATTTTTTAGGAGAGTCATCATCTTTAGACCTCAGTAGCAGGCCTGTACACCGGATTTCTTCCGCCCCGGCTTCTTTATGTAAAATGCTTCTCTGAGTCTTGGGTTTATTTTATCTAGACACTGCAGTAGTCATTAAATTATTAAATAGATGTTGTGTTATATTTGAACTAGATTTGTATTAAAAGAGTTTACATATATATGAGATGAGTATTTAATTTAAATCCAGTTGGTGGAAATGTTATTATGATATTTATGATTTTTATTTTTGCTGCATTATATATTGTTATTACTATTGTATGTTTTATTTTATTTTTAGGCTTGCTACGGGTTCCGGATTCGAAAGAATTCCCGTTCCCTAGTGCCGGTCATGGCCCCTGTTTTGGGTCGTGACAGGCTCAGTGTTTACCTCTTGATTTTGGCAGAAGTTGCAGGAAGCAACGGGCACTAGGCTTGATTTTAGTACTGCTTTTCACCCTTAAAAAGATGGTCAATCTAAGAGGACGATCCAGACACTTGAAGATATATTGAGGATGTGTGTATTGGATTTAGGAGGTAGCTGGGATGATCATTTACCGCTTGTGGAGTTTGCTTATAATAACAACTACCATAACAGTATTGGGATGGCACCATATAAGGTTTTGTACTGAAGGAAGTATAGATCCCCTATGAGTTGGGATGAGATTGGGGAGAGAGCGTTGACTAGACATAAGATGGTTCAGGATGCTGTTGAGAAGGTTGCTATGATTAAGAGGAGATTAGAGACCACAGTTAGCAGACATAAGGGCTATATGGATCCGAGACGTAGATATGTGGTGTTTTAGGTTGGAGACTATGTGTTTTTGAAGGTGTCTCCAATGAAAGGTGTGATGAGATTTGGCAAGAAGGGTAAGCTAACATCGAGATATATTGGACCGTTTGAGATTCTGGAGAGAGTGGGCACGGTTGCATATCGGTTGGCTTTGCCCCCAAATTTGTCTTAAATTCATCCAGTGTTCCATATCTCGATGCTGAGAAAGTATATTTCAAACCTTTCACACATGTTGCAGCCTGATAGTGTGGAAGTGAATAAAGACATGACGTTCAAGGAGGAACCTATTGTAATTACAGATTATCAAGTACGTTAGTTGCATTTGAAGCAGATTCCGATGGTCAAGGTGTTGTGGCGAAGCAACAACATAGAGGAGCATACTTGGGAGACTGAAGCAGAGATGCGAGCTTCTTATTCCTATCTCTTTCCTCGATGACTCTTGTTCTGTTTTCTTTTCTTTGAATTCGAGGACAAATTCTTTTAAGGAGGGGAGATTGTAATGACTTTGTATTTTAAATTAAATAATATTATTTCGGGATATGCAGTATTAATAATTTTAAATTTTATTAGTATTTATTATTGTTAATTGCTAATAATATTTACATATTTTATTCTGAGAAATTATTTACGTAAAATAGTTTATTTTACATGAGATTAATATTAATATTATTATTTTTTTATTATTATTAAATTGAGTGAAGGGAATTTTGGTAATTTTATAATTTAATAAAAAATACGAAAGTCAAAAAAATCAAGTTAACATTTTTTTTCCTTCTCCTTCTTCTTCTTCTTCTTCTTCCCACTTTCAGTCACCGCCAACCAAACCACGTCGGAGCCGCCCCACCCTCTGCCACCGGTCGCCATCGACCTTGAACGTTCCTATCTACCACCCATCACCAGCAGAACAGCCTGCCGCCTCCTGCATTGCCGGAAAATGTAGGAAACTGAAACTTCAAGCTTTCAACGCTGGTGAGGATTCTTGCCACTCCAGCTCGTTAGACCGGTATTGTTTGATAGCTTTTCGTCTAACAAGTCCATTTTTGAGCTCCGTTTGAGCTCAAAACCTCTAGATTTTGAGAATATTAATTATATTATGTATGTTTTGAATTATTGAGTTAATTGTGTAATTTTGTGAAAATTATAGTTAAATAATATGTTTTAGATGGTTTTAGAATTATTTAGGGTATTAAAATGATTTTTACAAATTATTTACTATTTTTAACTAATTAATACTAATTTTTGAAAATTATATTTAAATAATATATTATTTACTATTTTGGTGATTAAATGGATTTTTAATTACTTTTAATATATATTTAAGCTATTTGAACATATAAAAGTGAATTTTTACTATTTTATATTGAATTGTTGAAAAATTGGATTTTTATTAATGTTATATTATTATTTCAGATTTTTATTTAATAATTGTGAAAATAATTGTATTTAGTGTTTTAATGCTTAAATATATTATATTTTGGTATTTTGAGGATATTTATGGAATTTATTGATTTTAGTATATTTATTATATTAATTGTATTTTTGGTGAATTGTGAACCTCAGTTGGGAAATTGTGCAATTCGGGATCCTAACCGGAGGTGTTGAGTTATCTATGTTAGAAGTGCATTTTTCTTGCAGGATCGGCTCTACTTTTTAGTAGAGAGATGTTTGTTTTACAGAGGAGGTTTTATCGAATTTTTGGTAGAATTCTCGTAAAACGTGACATCAGGTCGATTCTAAGTTTTCATGTTTTGTCTAAGTTTCGTATTCCTAGATTGAGTCTCTTTTAGAAGTATAGGTTAGATTTATTTTGATTTGTATTATTATTTATTTTTCTAGTTGCACCGAGATCGAGGCCTATTGGACTGGGCTTGTCGAGCCAGTTTCAAGGAGCGCATAATTGTGAGTTATTATCTTATATATACATCGCATATAGGATGCATGATTTTGAATATTTATGTTTTTAATATGTATTTATCCATGAATTGTTTTTTTTAAATGTATTAGTATATGTTAAGTATATTTTCAGTATATTTTTAGTATATCTCAACATATATGCATGTTATATTTTCATATACACTTAATATATTTTTGGTATATTCATGGTTTATATTCGGTATATTTATAATTGATTTTGGATTTATGTAGCATATATATACTTGAAATATACTTAGTATATTTTAGGTATATTTTTGGTATATATATGGTTTATTTTGTTGTTATGAATGTTAATATGTTTAAATATGCATTATTTATTTCCTGTATGTATATTTAATTTTATTTGAAGGATATTAATAGAACGTGCTTCCTTGTGGGCAGCACTAGGACCGTGTATGTACTGGTGCGATAGATTTAGGGTTGAGTTGTGAATCACTTGAGGTGACTTTGATTTGATTGATTAATTTTGAGATTGATATGATTGAATAGTATGGTTGCTGGAGCTTGGTTGACCTAGTGTCTCGGGGCCAATCACACTGACAGTGAGACTGTTGGAGCTCGATTGACTTAGTGTCTCGGGGGCCAGTCTACTGTCTAAATTGGAATAAGAGACTTAATTTGGATTTAAGTGAGTTTGTATGGCTAGAGAGATATTTTTGGTTGAGGTTGTGTATAAATAGGGTTCTATTTGATCATTCACTAAAATAAATGTTTTTCAGTATTTATTATACATAAAAGTGATTTTAACATCTATATGAAATGCCTGTATATATTTATTATATATACTGATGCATGATTGCATATGACATTAGAAGGTGCATGTATATATATTATAATAATTCACTTAGTGATGTCTGACTCTCCTTAATTGTTTATTTTACAGGAGATTCTTCTTCCTCAGACCTCAGTAGTAGGCCCATCCACCGGACTTCTTCAGCCCCGACTAGTTTATGTAAATTGCTTATCTAAATTTTATTATATTCTAGAAAACTACAGTAGTAGTAGTGTTTGTATCTATAGAAAGTTATTTTAATATCAGAGACCTTTCTCTAAATATTGTATGAGATTATTTATTTTAAGATATGACATAAGTATTTATTTTTATATTGATTTAATATTTTAATTATGGTGTATTTTATTTATTTATTTATTGCATGTTTTTATTTTCTAAGGCTTTCTATGGGTTCCGAATTCGAAAGAATTCCCGTTCCCTAGCGTCAGTCATGACTCTCGGGTTGGGTCATGACAAGGTTGCTGTAAACAGTGAGAGTTACAAGATGAGGAACCTATAGAGCAGGAGTATGAGGAAGCTGTTATACCTCCAATTGCACCATAAATGCAGCCTGTATATCAGTAGGGTATGTTTGACCCTAAAGCAGCATTGTTCTATGCCAAAGTCGATGGGATTTCCTTCGACAGGATGTCAAACCCTTTAGATTTTATGCACTCCATTGAGACGAGGACTCAGACTGCTCACATCGAGTACCAAAGGATTGTGATCATTGAGCTATCTATAGAGGGACTAGCCCTGGATTGGTTCATTCAGGTGATACAGATGCATATGATGATGATGACCTGGGCACAGTTTTGAGAGAGGTTTATGAGGAGATTTTATCTATAGCCACTATGGATAAGCTACAGACTTAGATTGACCAGCATCACTAGAGGAGGTAGATTTGTTGAGGAGTATACTAAGGAGTTTCTCAGATTAGGTCAGTATGTAGAGGACCTTATGGAATATTAGTATTTTTCCATTATGACATATGTCATTAGATTAGGATCTACATTCGTTGGGTTGCCTACTATAGGCCTTACTCTTGAGTCTGTGATCGAGTTGGCCAAGGAGATAGAGCTGACATTGGTTAGGCAGGGAGCTATGCTAGATTTTTATCAGATGGGAGGCCTACAGTCAGGAGGATTGTAGAGCACTTTGTACTTGAATTTCCATATTAGTTTTAGTAGTTAGCAAAGAGGCTCAGTACAACAGGGTCAAAGGCAGCAGTTGAGATCTCATGGTAGTAGTAGACATGGTCGCGGTAGAGATCGCAAGCCAATGAGATTTGGTCAGGTGCTTCTAGCAATGGTCGGAGTTCTGGTTATCACAATCGGGATCAGCAGTTAGTGCTTGTCAGACTTGTGGTAGAGTCCATCAGGGACCGTGTTATATGGTTGTAATGACCCGATATTTTAAATAAAATAAAATTATTTTGGAATATGCATTGTTAATAAAATTTTAAATTTTATTTATATATTATCATTATTTATGTATATTATTCATTTATTTTATTCTAAATATTTTATTTACGTAAATAATTATTTTGTGAGTTTTATTATTTAAAGTATTAAAAATCATTTTCATTGCAAATATTTTTAATAGTATTATTATAAATATTTTTATTGTTATTAGTATTATTGTTTATATTGTTATTATTATTTAATTAGGGTTATTATTATTGTTATTTATTACTAATAGTATTATTGCATGCATGTGTTATTTTTATTATTGTTATTTATATTACTATATTGTTGTTAATATATTGTGCATGTGTAGTATATATATATATGTGTGTGTGTGTGTGTGTGTATATATATATATATATAAGATGGTCAAAAAAGGACAAATGCACGGGTCTTCTTTTTCCTTTCCTTCTTTATTTTTTTATTTTTCTTTCCTAGCTTTCTTCCTTTCTTCCTTGGCGAGCCAGCAACCCAGCACCACCCCACGCCATGCCGAAGCCATCACTGCGCCACCAGCGACCACCACCACCTCCAAACGTCATACTCTACCACTTGAAGTTGTCAGACTTTTTGGAAAATGGGAGAGATCGAGAGAGCTTCCATTTTTTTCGGTGAAGTTTTCGGCCACGAGAGCTCTTGATTTCAGTCTCTATTGGAAGCTTTGACACCAGTGAGTTCAATTCTAAGCTCGATTTGAGCTTAAACTCCCTTGTTTTTAAGTTATGTCAAGTTTTAGTTTATGTGTCATAAGGGTTTTGAATTTTTATTTGAATTTTAGGTTTGATCCATGAATTTTCGCTTTGAGATTGTTGTTGCATGTAGCTTAAGCTTCTCAAAAATATCTTTTATATTAATTTGAATAATGGGTATTTTTGAATATTTTAATAATTTAAATTGAATTTTTGATAATTATGCTAATTAATTTATTTTGGATGGAAATTTGGTTAAATTAGTGTTATTAATTTAAGTTAGTAATTTTAGTAGTGATAAAATAATTTAGTGTTTTGATGTTTAAATAAATTATATTGTGATTTATTATTGATTTTACAGATTTTCAATGATTTTAATATAGTATTATTTAATATTTATTTTTATCATGAATTGTGAACCTCGGTTGGGAATTGTGTAGTTCGGGGTCTCAACCCGAGGCGTTGAGCTATTGCGTTATTAGAAGTGTGTTTTTCTTGTAGGATTGGCTCTACTTTTTAGTAGAGAGATGTCCATTTTACAAAGGAGATTCTACCGATTTTTTAGTAGAATTCTCATAAAATGTGACGTTGGGTCGATTCTGAATTTTTGTATTTTAATTAAGTTTTAATTCTTAGATCAAGTCTTCCTTTAGAATTCCTAGAAGTATACATTAGGAATTTATTTTGATTTTATTATTATTTATTTTTCTAGTTGCGCTGAGATTGAGGCCTATCGGACTAGGCTTGTCGAGTCAATCTCGAGGAGCGTAAACTTATGAGTTACTATTTTATATATACATTGCACGCAGATGCATGATTATAAGTATTTATATTTTAAAATGAATTATTTCATTAAATGATTTAGTATATATTTCGTATAATGTTAGTATATTTCAATATATATGCGATGTCTACATTTGATATATTCTTAATATGCATTTAGTATATTTTTGGTATACTTATGGTTTATACATGGCATGTAAACTTGAAATTTTTTTAGTATATAACTGGTATATTTCCAGTATATGTTTGGTATATAAATGGTTTATTCTTTTATAAAGAATGTCATTTGTGTTTAATTATGCATATATTTGGTTTTATTGAAGGATATCAATAGAATGTGCTACCTAGTGGGCTGCACTAGGACCGTGTACATACCGGTGTGTTAGATTTTAGGGTTGAGATATAAAATCACTTGAGGTGACATTTGATTGATCGATTATTGAGATTTATGTGGTTGAGTAGTATGATTACGGGAGCTCGATTGACTTAGTGTCTCGGGTCCAATCACACTAACAGTGAGATTGCAGGAGCTCGGTTGACTTAGTATCTTGGGGCTAGTCTACTATCCACAATGGGATAAAAGAATTACTTAGGAATTAAGTGAGCTTGTGTGGCTAGTGAGATATTTTGATTAAGGTTGCAAATATTAGGGTTCTATTTAATCCTTCATTTAAATAAATGTTTTATGCATTTATTATATATATAAAAGCGGAGTTTAGCATATATATTAAATGCGTGTATATGTATATTATTATACTTATGCCTGACTGTATATGATTTAGAATGCATGTATATATATATTATAATAATTCACTCAGTGAGGTCTGACTCCCCTTAATATTTTTTTCAGGAGATTCCTTGTCGTGAGACCTCAGTAGTAGACCTTTACGTCGAACTTCTTGAGCCCGGCTAGATTATGTAATTTACTTATCTATACTCTAGAAAACTACAGTAGTAGAGTTATTGTATTAGTAGTGTATTATTATGATGTTAGGATTTGTACTAAAATACTGTATGAATATTTTATTCATGAAATGATATTTGAGTATTTATTTTTATATCAATTTAAGTTTTAATTTTGACATATTTTTATTTATTTATTACATGCGTTTTTATTTTTAAAGCTTGCTATGAGTTCCGAATTTGAAAGAATTCTCATTCCTTAGCGCCGGTCATGACTTTCGGTTTGGGTCGTGACAATGGCGCCACTAACATGTTTCAGATACGGATAGGTAAGGCATTTTGCCAGATCATGCCCATATTCTAGTTTTTAGTCACAGTAGTTTTTGCATTAGTCTATTGCCAGTGCAGCTCCAACACCTTTTTAGTTATTGCCAGCTTGGTATCCAAGGATAATATAGATTATTGCCCAATAGGGGCATGGCAAAGGTAGTAAAAGGGGTGCTAGGGGTGTTGGTCAGGCTTCCACTAGCCAGTAGGGAGGTTGAGGTCAGACTAAAATTTTCACCCTCACCCAGCAGGATGCTCAGGCATCCAATGTTGTTGTTATAGGTATACTTCTAGTTTGTTACTTGGATGCTAGAGTTTTGATTGATCCTGGTGCAACACATTCTTTCATGTCCCCTGTTTTTGCTTCGAAGTTGTGTTGGCAAGCTTTAAGGATGGCTTTTCCTTTGTCTGTCGCCACTCCTCTAAGTGATTTATTAGACACTAACATTGTTCTTTTTGGTTGTCCGATGTTAGTCAGAGGTAGAGAATTGCCAGTGGAATTGGTGTTGTTAGATGTGATAGAGTTCAATACGATCCTTGGTATAGATTAGTTATCTTAACACATTGTCATTATGGATTGTCAGGGTAAAGAGGTGATTTTCAGAATCTTGATGAAGAAGAGTTTAAGTTTATATGTGATAAGAGTTCTACACCTTAAAATCTCATTTCCGCTATTACGGCTAGGAAGTTGCTACGGAAAGGCTATCAGGGATACTTGGCACTTGTCAGGGATACTTCAATGGAGAAGTTATCGCTTATAGATGTTCCAGTAGCTTGTGAGTTTCCTGATGTTTTTCCTGAGGAGTTTCTAGATTTACCACCTCACAGAGAGATCAAATTCTGTACAGATGTGGTCTCAAACACAACTCCTATTTCGATGCCACCCTACAGAATAACTCCTACAGAATTGAAGGAGTTAAAGGAGCAGTTGCAGGATTTGCTAGATAAGGGTTTCATTAGACCCAATATTTCTCCTTGGGGTGTACCAGTCCTATTTGTGAAGAATAAGGATGGTACACTGAGACTGTTCATTGATTACAGAGAGTTGAATAAGGTGATAGTAAAGAATAAGTATTCTCTTTTAAGGATAGATGATCTATTTGATCAACTGTAAGGTGCACAGTTCTTTCCCAAGATTGACTTGAGGTTGGGCTATCATCAATTATGGATTAGTGAAGTTGATGTTCCTAAAATAGCATTCCACACTTGGTATGGACATTATGAATTTCTGGTAATGTCATTCAGGTTGAATAATGCACTAGTTGCTTTTATGGACCTGATGAACAGGGTATTCAGACCATTTATGGATAAATTTATGGTAGTCTTTATTGATGATATACTAGTGTATTTAAAGAGTATGGAAGAGCACGTATATCACTTAAGGACAGTACTACAGACACTAAGAGAGCATTAACTTTATGCTAAATTCTTGAAGTATGATTTCTGGTTGGAGAGTATTGCATTTCTTGGACACGTAGTGTTTAAAAATAGGATCCAAGTTAATCCATAAAAGATAGAGGTGGTGTTTGAGTGGCCCAGACCGATGACAGTCACAGATATTCTGAGTTTGGTTGGGTATTATAGGAGATTTGTGCATGATTTCTCAAGAATTGTAGCTCCTATGACTCGCCTAACTCAGAAGAATATGAAGTTTATGTGGTCAGATGCTTATAAGAACAGTTTCCAGTTACTGAAGGAGAAGTTGACCATAACTCCAGTTTTGGCTTTGCCTAATAGAGAAGATAAGTTCAATGTGTATTATAATGCCTCTAGAGTCGGCCTTGGTTGTTTATTGATGCAGAATGGTAAGGTAATAGCTGATGCTTCGAGGTAGTTAAAGAAGAATGAATATAATTATCTTACTCACGACCTAGAGATGGCTACAGTGATCTTTGCTCTCAAGATTTAAAGACATTATTTGTATGGGGTGACTTGTGAGATTTTCACATATCACAAGAGCCTAAAGTACATTTTCCAATAGAGAGATCTAAACTTGAGGTAGAGGAGATGGTTAGAACTCTTAAAGGATTATGATTGTGATATTCTTTAACGTCTAGGCAAGGCTAATGTGGTAGCAAATGCTTTGAGTAAGAAGTCCTCAGGTAGTCTTGCTCACATTAGTATGGAAAGGAGACCGTTGATCCAAAAGTTGCATGAGTTGGTGGATCAAGGTCTAATGGTGAAGATTAGCATATCAAGTGGATTTTAGCTCAGTTCAGAGTTAGATCAGTGTTAAGAGATAGGATTAAGGCAGCTCAGGGCTAAGATCCTATTCTAGCTAAGCTTGAGGAGAATGTTCGTGCAGGAATGTTCACTAATTTCACACTTTATGATAAAGGTGTTTTGTGGATTAGTGGTAGATTATGCATGCCTATGTGGATAATTACAACGTTTGAAGAGGAACTAGTCATGATAGTAGACTATCAAATTCGTTAGTTGCGTTCAAAGCAAATTCTGATGGTTAAGGTGTTGTGGCGGAGCAACAATATGGAGGAGCTCACTTAGGAGATTGAAGCCGAGATGCGGGTGGCCTACCCTTACCTCTTTCCTCAATGAATTTCTATTTTCTGTGCTTTTATTTGAAATTCGAGGATGAATTTTTATAAGGGGGGAAGAGCGCAATGACTCTATATTTTAAATTATATAAAATTATTTTGAGATATGCAGTGTTAATAAAATTTTAAATTTTTATTTATATATTATCATTATTTGTGAATAATGTTTACTTATTGTGTTTTTAATACTTTCTTATGTAAAGGACATTATTTGGATATTATTATTATTATTATTATTATTACTACTACTACTACTACTAATACTACTACTACTACTACTACTACTACTACTACTACTACTATTATTACCGTTATTATTTCATGCATGTGTGTTAATATTATATTATTATTACTATAGTTATTGTTAGTATTATTAGTGTTGATATAATATTCATGTGTTATTATTATTAGTAGGGTTATTATTATTATGCATGTGTGTGTATTATGTATGTGTTGTGTATATATATGTATATATATATATGTGTGTGTGTGTGTGTGTGTGTGTGTGTGTGTGTGTATAGAAAGGGAAAGTCAGGATTTAATATTTCGGTCAACTCCTTCACTTCCTATTTTTTTTATGTTTTTCCTGTTTTCTTCCCCTATTCTTCTCGCAAGCTTGCAACACCACCCTCACCATCGTTGGAGTCATCACAGCCACCACCACCTATCACCATCATCTTCCCTCTTCCTCTCCTCCCTTTCTGCCACCTGCAGAGCACCATAACATTGTCGAAGTAGTAGAAACTAAAGCAGCAGCAGTGGAGCTTCTATGGTCGCCGGTAGTTCCTCCAGCCACCTAGCTCGTGATTCTAGATTCTTTAGAATCCTTGAGCTCTGGTGACATCATTTCTAAGCTTGGTTTGAGCTTAAATCCGTCCGTTTGTAAGTTTTCTCTAAGTTTTCATTTAGGTTAATTTTAGTTTTTATTTTTTTTAAGCTTGATTTCTTGAGTTTTAGGTTAAATGTCTTTAGAAATGTTGTTTAGGATAGCTTAATCTTTACAAATATAATTTTTGTTGATTTTTTTGAATTATTTGATTTTTGGGGGTTTGAATTTTTCAGCGAGTCATTGTTCCCGTGACGCTCACCTGAAAATCCTTTTATTTTTAATAAATTTTTTGAATTATTTGGAGTATAGTTTGTGAAGGAATTATATTGAAATTCTATCCCGATTATTTATTATGAATTTTTAAAAGTTTATCTAAAAAATTAATTTTTGAAAAAATTAATATAAATTATTGAATTTTGTGTTTTAATTGATATCACTGTTAATTAGTATATTTTAAATGATTTTGGAATCATAAGTAGTATTAAAATAATTTTTACGAATTATTTACTATTTTTAACTAATTAATAGTAAATTTTGAAAATATATTCAAATAATAAAATTATTTATTATTTTTGTGATTAAATGAGTTTTTAATTATCTTTTATTATATCTATTTGAACTATTTAGATAATTTATTTATAAATTTTACTATTTGACTTTAAATAATTGAAATTTTGGATTTTTATTAATATTATATAATTTATTTGAGATTTTATTAACTAATTTGAAAATAATTGATTTTAATGTTTTTGATATTTAAATATATTATATTGTGGTTTATTTATTGATATTTATGGATTCTAATGATTTTTATTATATTATTATTAAATATTTATTTTATTGTGAATTGTGAACCTCGGTTGGGAATTTTATAGTTCGGGATCCCAACCCGAGGTGGTGAGCATTTGTGTTTATAGATGTGTGTTTTCTTGTAGGATCGGCTCTACTTTTAGTAGAGAGATGTCAATTTTATAGAAGAGACTCTGTTGAATTTTTTGTAGAATTCTCATAAAGTGTGATATCGAGTCGATCCTGAGTTTTTGATTTTTGATTGAGTCATGTCTTAGATCGAGTCTTTCTTTAGAATTTATAGAAATATAGAGTTAGAAATTGTTATGATATTATTATTATTTATTTTTCTATAGTTGCACAGAGATCGAGGCCTACAGGACTATACTAATCGGGTCTGTTTAGAGGAGTGTAAAACTATGAGTTATTATCTTATGCATTGCATGTAGAATGCATAATAATGAACATCCATAATTTTTATAATGTATTTAGGAATGATTTACTTCCTTAAATGTGAAATATATTTTGATATATCTTTGGTCTATAGTTGGTTTACTTTTAGTATATATTTTTTATATTTATGACATATATACCCAGCATATATTTGGTATACATTTAGTATATTTTTAGTATACATTTGGTATATTTTCTGTATATAATTGGTAAATTTCTCTATAAATGGATGCTATCACATTTACATTATGCATTTTCATTATTTTAATCATTATAAGATTGATTTGAATAATAGTAGTAGAATGTGCTACTTAGTGGGCTATGCTAGAACTGTTGTGTAACAGTGTGATAGAATTAAGTTGAAAATCTGATATTTGTTTATTGAGATGTTGGTTATTGGAAAGGATTGTTGTGGATCCTCGATTGACCTAGTGTACTTGGGGCCAATCTACTATCTTGAGTTGGATAAATGAATACTTGGAGTTTTAGATAAGCTAGTCAGCTATTGATTTTATGATTGAGATTGCGAATATGTTAGGGTTCTATTTAATCCTTCATTTAAATAAATATTTTTTTGCATTTCTTATATATAAAAGCGGATTTTAGCATATGTGTGAAATGCGTGTATATGTATATTATTATACTGATGCTTGATTGTTTATGACCTTAGGTTGTATGTATATATAATATAATAATTCACTCAGTGAGGTCTGATCTCCCTCAATATTTTTTTCATGAGATTCTTCTTTAGACCTTAGTAGTAGATCTCTTCGCCGATACTCTTTAGCCCCGACTAGACTATGTAACTTTATAACTGAACTCTTATTGTACTATAGAGACTACAGTAGTAGTGTTATTGTATCAGTAATGTGTTGTTTGATTTGAGATCTATATTCAGAATATTGTATGAAATATTTTATTATGATATGACATATAAGTATTTATTTTTATATTGATTTAAGTTTTAATTTTGGCATTATTTATATATTATTATTGCATGTGTTTTTATTTTTAAGACTTGCTATGAGTTTCAGATTCAAAAGAATTCTCGTTCCCTAGCGCTGGTCATGACTCCCGGTTTGGGTCGTGACATTTATAATAGAAGTTCATTTGTGCAATTGGTTAACTTTGAAAGTACATGGGTGAAATGGACCAAAAGTGTAAAGTTTAGGGATGAAAATGGGTATTCGGCCAATAAAATAGCATGTACAGTGAAAGTCATCTCAAAATTAATAGTAGAGAAATATAATAAATAAACATTTCACCAAAATAATAGCACTCAAAATATTTTCCAAAATTTTAAATAATTTTCTCACTGATTTTATAACTCACTCTCCAAGAAAAATTTTCTAAGTATACATACAAAATTCTCTTATAGTTTATCTTTAAACTAAAAAATTTATTTTCGTTCACACAATTCTCTTAAAATCTATTATTATTATTATTATTAAATTATTTAAAAAGACTTGAATAATACAAATGGACCATTTTTAAAAAATAAATTCTACCTGTCTCTTTCTCTTTTATTCTCTTAGTGCTAATTTCTTCTTCAAACTTTCATATCTATAATGACCCTTTATTTTAAATAATATAAAGTTATTTTGAGATATGCAATGCTAATAATATTTTAAATTTTTATATAATATAACTATTTGTGAACATTATTTATTTATTTTACATTAAATATTTTATTACATAAAGAATTTATTTGGAAGTTGTTATTATTATTATTATTATTATTATTATTATTATTATTATTATTATTATTATTATTATTAGCATTAGTATTATTGTTGTATTATTATTACCATTATTAATATTATTTGTTATTATTATTATTGTTGTTATTATGATGTGCATGTGTTATGTGGTATTATATAAATGTGTGTGTGTGTGTGTCTATATATATATATATATATATATATATAGAAAAGTTAGGACAAAATCGGGTTGCTTTTTCCTTCTTCCCCACTTTCTTTTATTTTCTTCTTCCTTCTTTCTGTCAAAAATGCAGCACCACCCGCCACCTGAGCCACCACCCCAAGACTCTGCCAGCCACCACCTACCACCATTGAACCTCGCAATCACCTCCTCTTCTTCCCTTCTCCATTTTCACAGTTAACAGAGCCTCCATTTCTCAATTTTTTGGCATGGACAACATCCTCTTCTCGCGATGCCGATGACATTTCTAATGGAGGAAACTTATTGTCCAGGGCTCGATCAACTCCTCATGGTCTGGGCTAATTGATTCTTAGGTCATTTCAAACTAGAAACATACGATTGGTGAGTTATCTTCAAGTTTTAGTTTATGTCTATTTTGGTTTTTGAATTTTTTTAGCTTGATATTATTTGATCCATGCTTAGTGTCTTTGTAAATGTTAATGTGGGAAGCTTGAGCTACTTAAATATATTTTTTGTTTGACTTTTAGAATTTTTTTTTGAATTAATTGGGTTTTGGTTTTTCGGCGAGTCATTGTTCCGGTGACCCTCGTTGAAAAATTATTTTATTTTTAAAATTTTTTTTGATTTATTTAGAATATAGTTTGTGAAGGAAGTTTATTGAAATTCTATCCCGATTATTTATTAAGAATTTTTGAAGGTTTATGTAAAAAATTAATTTTTAGAAAAAGTTAATGTAAATTGGGGAATTTTGTGTTTTGATTGAAATTATAGTTAATTAGTATGTTTTAAGTGATTTTGGAATAATAAATAGTATTAAAATAATTCTTACGAATTATTTACTATTTTTAACTAATTAATACTAATTTTCAAAAATATATTCAAATAATAATTTTATATACTATTTTTGTGATTAAATAAGTTTTTACTATTTTTATTATATATGTAACCTATTTGAATAATTATTTGTGAATTTTACTATTTTATGTTAAATAATTGAAATTTTGAATTTCTATTAATATTATATAATTTATTTGAGATTTTATTTAATTAATGTGAAATAATTATATTTAATTTTTTTTATGTTTAAATATATTATATTGTGATTTATTATTGATGATTACAGATTTTTAATGATTTTATTATATTATTATTAAATATTTATTTTATTGTGAATTGTAAACCTCGGTTGGAAATTTGTGCAGTTTGGGGTCTTAACCCGAGGTGGTGAGCTATTGTGCTTATAAAAGTGTATTTTCTTGCAGGATTGGCTCTACTTTTCAGTAGAAAGATGTCTGTTTTACAAAGGAGACTCTGTCGATTTTTTGGTAGAATTCTCGTAAAACATGACGTCGGGTCAATCCTGAGTTTTTGTATTTTGGTTAAGTTTTGATTTTTAGATCAAGTCATCCTTTATAATTCTTAGATGTGTAAAATTGCGTATTTGATTCTGATTTTGTTATTATTTATTTTTCTAACTACGCTAAGATCGAGGCCTATCGGACCAGTCCCGTCGAGTTTGTCTTGAGGAGCGCAAACCTATGAGTTATTATCTTATATATGCATTGCATATAGGATGCATGATTATGAGCATTCACGTTTTTAATATGTATTTAAACATGGATTGTTTTATTAAATGATTTAGTATATGTTCCATATACTTTCAGTATATTTTTGGTATATTTTGATATATGTGCGACCTATATATCTAATATAATCTTAATATGCATTTAGTATATTTATGGTTTATTTTGTTATATATGTGGCATATATATTTGGAATATTTTTAGTATATATTCGGTATATTTCTAGTTTAGTCATCTATATGGATGCCATTATATTTTAATTGTGCATTTTATTATTTTTTCATAAATATACGATTTTATTAAAGGATATCGCCAGAACATGCTACCTAGTGGGCTACACTAGAATTGTGTACGTACAAGGGTGATAGATTTTAGGGCTAAGTTTATGAAATCATTTGAGGTGACAATTGGTTAATTGATTATTGAGAATTGATGTGAATGAGTAGTGTGATTGCGAGAGCTCGGTTGACCTAGTGTCTCGGGGCCAATCACACTGCTAGTGAGACTGTGGGAGCTCAGTTGACTTAGTATCTCAGGGCTAGTCTACTGTCTAAAATGGAATAAGAGAATTACTTTGGAATTAAGTAAGCCTGTATGACTAGTGAGATATTTTGATTGAGGTTCCAAATATGTTAGGGTTCTATTTGATCCTTCACTTAAGTATGCATTCATTATATATAAAAGCGGATTTTAGCATATATGTGAAATGTTAGTATATATATATATATATACACACACACACACACACTGATGCTTGACTGCACATGATTTTAGGTTGCATGTATATATGTTATAATAATTCACTCAGTGAGGTTTAATCCCCCTGAATATTTTCTTTACAGGAGATTCTTCTTCAGGCCTCAGTAGTAGACCTCTTCACTGGTCTTTCTCAGCCTCGGCTAGATTATGTAATTTTATTATCTGAACTCTTATTGTATTCTAGAAAACTGAAGCAGTAGTGTGATTTTATCAGTAGTGTGTTGTTTGATTTGAGATTTGTATCTGAATATTGTATGAATAATTTTTATTATAAAATGACATTTAAGTATTTTATTTTTATATTGATTAAATTTTTAATTATGGCATATTTTTATTTTTAAGGTTTGCTATGGGTTTCGGATTCGAAAAAATTTTCGTTCCCTAGTGCCGGTCATGACTCCTAGGTTGGATTGTAACAATCTCGGCCACTATTGATCACCTTTTTTGATAAGTAGTTGTTATAACCGTATTTATTTAATTATAAAGTTAATTGAGGATTTAAAGTTTGAGTTTTAAATACTATTTCTATTGAATTTATTGTTAAATAATTATTTAAGTGTGTATGTGTGTGTGTGTGTGTATATATATATATACGTTGATGAGTATGTGTATAAATATTTTGGGAGAAATTTAGATTTTAAAATATTAGAATATTATTATTATTTTAAAAATTATTATTTTGTACTTTTTACTATTTTAAAAAATATATACGTAAAACGAGTTTTTCCCCTCTTTTCTTTCCCTCCCTTCTCTTTTCTTTCCTTTTCTTTTCCTCTTCCCTCTTCTTCCCTGCAGACTCGACAGCCCCTCCACCATCATCACTGTCCAGACACCACTGTGTCAGACCACCGCCTGACATTGTTACCATCACCCCTGAACCGCCAGTAGCCCTTCCTATCACGATCCGAATAGAGAGGCACGTGACCAGTACTAGGGAATGAGAATACATAAAGTAACCAAAACCCATAGTAAGTCGTAAAAAATTTTCGCAAAAAAGAAACAATACACTTAATAATAAAACCATTACTTGATAATAAAATCATAATAAGTGCAGCAAACCAAATACATAAATAAAGTATTCTTCAATTACAACATCTCAAGTCAGATAAAATCAGAATACAAATAATACAAGTTCTTTGATTAACTACTGCAGTATTTAGAATTCAATTGTACAACATATATCAAATAGACCTACATAATAAAGACGAAGAAGAAGAAACCCAACGTAAAGAAGAAGGATGAGTCTTAAAATCCCAAACTCCTGAAGAAAATATTGAGGGGAGTCAGAACTCACTGACTAAGATAATAAAGAGAGTTGTATGGTTTTAAAAATCCAAAAAATAAAATAATAATAATAAAATCAATTTTACTATTATTAAAATTAAAGTATTTAAAATTTATTTTCAAATAATCAACTCTCCAAACAATAAATATGAAGAATTTACTATAGAACTTCTTCAAAATAAAATATTCTTTATTTAATAATTTATAAGTGAAAAATCTTGGTAGAACCTTACTCCACAAAGTCTAATAGCCACTTGGCTCACTTAACCATAAGACTGTCGGTCCCTGAGAGCTAAGCATCAACCGAGACACCAGTCATAGTCATTCACTTAATCTAATATTTGATTGGCAATCCCCAAGAGCTAAGGCATCAATTGAGGAACTCATCCTAGTAGCCAATCATAACATTTCTAATCATCACTGGCGGTCCCCGAGAGCTAAAGCATCCACCGAGGCACCATTCCTAATTAACAAATCATAAAATTTGGATCCATCTCTCAATCTCTACCAGTGTGCACATGGTCCTGATTAAACCTATCAGGTAGCCCGTTCTTCCAGTATTTTTCAAAACTAATATATAACAAAAATATAGCGCAAATTAAGAAAGCTGTAATTTATAAATTAAATAACAAAAAATAAAATAAAATAATCTTAATGTTAAGAATAGCCTAAAATAACATAGCTTAAATTTTATTTAAGAATAAAACTATCTTAAATTTTGTAAAATCGCTACATACAGAAAACACATGTACACAGTTCAATTTATTAACTTACAGTTGGAGCGAGCTGGCTGATGATTCCTCGTTCGCCTATTATCAGTAGTTCCCGCTCTGATATTCTCTAAAATAAAAATAATATTTATTCAAAACATGTTTATGAAAAATAATTAAAATTCATAGGAATTTCCAAAAATCCCAAAATTAAGAAAAATTAAGAAACTTGTAATAGATTCAAAATTAATCCTAACGAAGACTCGATCTAAGGAACAACTGTAAAATGACTTAACGGTTAAATAGAAACGTACAGATGTCATATTTTACGAGAAGTCTACCAAAATTCTGGCAAAATCTCCTCTAATAAAACAAACATCTCTCTACATGAAATAGAGTCATTCTTGTAAGGAAAAAACACTACTATTCACCACACTCAAATTGGGCTCCCAAACTATACATAAATTCTCGACCGAGATCATCACCAACACTACTACATAAATATATAAAAATTATGAAAATAAATAACTAATTTTACAAAATTTCCTTCACAAACATTACTCCTAATAATATACAAAATTTATTAAAAATACCTAAATTTTCGAGCTCAGAATAACTAACCCGAACCAAAAATTCTAAAAAACTTATAAATAAATTTGAAAAATATATAAAAATTAGCATAGCATAGCATTTAACCTCTAAATCAACCTTCCTAAACAATATCAAGCCTAAATCACACTTAATTAACTAAAACTAACAAAACTAAACAAATATACATACCTCGATTTAGGATGATCCATAAGGAGATTGGAGAAACCGAAGGTATATTATAGAAGCTTGGAAGATGACGATTCTAATGACACCATAATCATGACCATCTGACCTCAGAATCTTCACCAGAGACCAAATGAAATTCGGTTAAAAATGAAGGAAACAGAAAGAGGAAGGAGAAGCGGGTGCTGCCGGTGAATCAGGGGAGGAGCTAGGCTATTGTTCAGTATCTACTAGTGGCCTGGGGGTGACCGGATGGGCTGGCCTTAGTGGAGTGCTGGTAGTGGGAGGCAGTGAGCTACGGGAAAGAAGAAGCAGAAGAAAGAGAAAAAGAAAAAAAAGAAAAAGTTTTTGTACCCTTTATATATATATATATATATATATATATATATATATATTATATATATATATATATATATATATATATATATCAACACACTCCAATAATATTTCCTCTCCCAAAAATAACAATATTAAAGTAAAAAATAAAATATACATTACTAATAATAAAATAATCATAAATAATTTAATTTAATTAAAAAATTGAAAATATTACACTTCCCTCCTCCCCTTCCTCCTCTCCTTTCTCTCTCTCTTGGTTTTGGGTAGTGCTAGTTTGGAGAGGATGTCACCGATGACGTTTTTGACCGCCCTGAGTGCCGCTGTTGTTCTTGAGTAGCTCGTTTCCTCTTGGGCTTTGTTTCCCCCAACTTGATTTGGCTAGGCAACTTTAGGAACGAATCCAATTTTGGGCAATTTTTTTTAGTTGATTTTTTATTATTTTGTTAAATTGAGCTTGAATTTGATTTATTTTGGATATAGTTGCTTTAGGATTAAATGCAATTAAGGTTGTGATCTAGCTAATGGTGATTTTTATTTATTTTATGATTTTTTTGAATTTTTTAGGCTAGGTTACTGTTCATGATACTATTTTAGACTTGGGAAAACATTGTATTTTTAATAAATTCTATTAATATGTAGAGTGAACTTTGTGAAGAAATTTTTATGAAATTCTTTATAGAATTTTAAATATGAATTTTTGAAGGTTACATTTAAATATGTAGTTTTGGAAAGGGCCGAATACCCTTTTTCACCTCTAAACTTTACCCTTTTCACCCATTTCACACATCGACTTTTTTTTAACCATAGCACATATAAACTTTTATTTTGACCGATTTCACCAATGGATGATATTTTTTTATTCTATTTCACACATCATTTAACAATATGGAAAAGCATGTGAGCTTAATGAATGTGAGGTGCATGGTTGGTGAAAGAAGAGCTGACGTGTTCATAGGTGAAATCAGTCCAAAATAAAAGTTCATATGTTCAATTGGTTAATTTTTGAAGTTAATACGTGAATGGACTAAAGGGGTGAAAAGGGTATTCGGCCTTTTTTTTTATAAATAGAAACATTATATAATTGGACATTAAAAATTAAAATAAATTATTTACTAAATAAATTATAATGTATTTAATAAAAATTACAATTTTATTCTAATAATATATTTTTCAAAATATTTTTACAATAAGAATTTATATATTATATATCTAAAATTAAATTATTAAAACATAAAAATTACAAGTTAACTCACAAACTTATATTTGAATTTGTTTGCGCGCTTCATGGCTCATTGAAATTTTTTTAGTTTAGCTAATATTCAATAATTTTAGCCAATCTTAATATAGAAATTATAATAAATTATTTTAATTTAGCCAAGTTAATCAATTTTAATAAAAATATTTATTTAACTAAAATTAAATGAAAATTATTAGCATAACAATAAAAAATTTAAATTCATCAATTGGTATTTTATTAAATTTATAATAGAAGTTCGCATGTGCAATTGGTTAATTTTGAAAGTTCATGGTGAAATGGACCAAAAGTGTAAAGTTTAGGGGTGAAATGTTGACATGGATGTCCACTTGTGCCATGTCATCACGTGTCCTCACACGTGTTTGGTTATGTCTGGCTATAGGTGAAATCAATCCAAAATAGAAGTTCATATGTGCTATTGGTTAAAAAAAAAAAAGGTTAATGTGTGAAATGAATGAAAAAGGGTGAAGTTCAGGGGTGAAAAAGGGTATTCAACCTTTTGGAAAGTTATAAGAAATTAGTAGAGAGATGTCCGTTTACAGAGCAGATTCTGCTGAATTTTGGTATAATTCTCGTAAAACGTGATGTCAGGTCGATCTTAAGTTTCCATGTTTTGTCTGAGTTTCGTATTCCTAGATCAAGTTTCCTTTAGAGTATAAGTTAGATTTATTCTGATTTGTATTATTATTTTATTTTTCTAGTTGCGCTGAGATCGAGACCAATCAGACTAGGCCCGTCGAGCTAGTCTCGAGGAGCGCAGAATTGTGAGTTATTATTTTACATATACATCGCATATAGGATGCATGATATTGAGTATTCATGTTTTTAATATGTATTTATACATGAATTTTTTTTATTAAATGTTTTAGTATATGTTAGGTATATTTTCAATATATTTTTAGTATATTTCAACATATATGCTTGTTATATTTTCATTATACACTTAGTATATTTTTGGTATATTCATAGTTTATATTCATTATATTTATTGTTGATTTGGATTTATGTAGCATATATATACTTAAAATTTACTTAGTATATTTTTGTATATATATGGTTTATTTCAATGTATGAATGTTAATATGTTTAATTATGCATTATTTATTTCCTATATGTATATTCAATATTTTTATTTGAAGGATATCAATAGAACATGCTACCTAGTGGGCAGCAATAAGACTATGTACATACCGATGCGATAGATTTAAAGTTGAATTGTGAATCACTTAAAGGTGACTTTGATTTGATTGTTTGATTTTGAGATTGATGTGATTGAATAGTGTGGTTATTGGAGCTCGGTTGACCTAGTGTCTTGGGGCCAATCACATTGACAGTGAGACTGCTGGACCTTGATTGACTTAGTGTCTTAGGGCCAATCTACTTTCCAAAATGTAATAAGATAATTAATTTGGAATTTAGTGAGCCTATATGGCTAGAGAGATGTTTTTTTATTGAGGTTGCGATTAAATAGGGTTTCTATATGATCCTTCATTAAAATAAATGATTTTCACATTTATTATACATAAAGTGATTTTAGCATCTGTGTGAAATGCCTATATATATTTATTATATATACTGATGATTGATTGTAATGACATTAGGAGGTGCATGTATATATATTATAATAATTCACTCAATGAGGTCTGACTCCCCTCAGTTGTTATTTACATAAGATTCTTCTTCCTTAGACCTCAATAGTAAGCCCATATGCCAGACTTCTTCAGCCTTGGCTAGTCTATGTAAATTACTTATCTAACTTTTATTGTATTCTAGAAAACTACAGTAGTAGTTATAGTTTGTATCTATAGAATGTTGTTTATGTCAGAGACCTTTCTCTGAATATTGTATGCAAATATTTTATTTTATGATATGAAATTAAGTATTTTATTTTATATTGATTAAGATTTTAATTCTGGTGTATTTTATTTATTTATTGCATGCCTTTATTTTGTAAGGCTTGCTACGGGTTCCGGATTTGAAAGAATTCCCATTCCCTAGTGCCGGTCATAACTCTTGGTTTGGGTCGTGACAGACCTAAACCCGAGAGTCATGACCGATGCTAGGGAATGGGAATTCA